>OMNS01065037.1:4246-17269 GCA_900303225.1 Laemonema laureysi
TTACATTTTCAGTTTATATATATATATATATATATATAAAGCCAACCTTACATCATTTTTACAAAACGAAATTGTTAATAAATGAGAAAAGGCCAATAATTAATATTATATGTATCAAACACCAATAATTGGTGTAAGAAACCCCCTACATTCTCATACACAGAACTGTACTTTTTGTTCTGATTCTCATATCACTCTAAAAGACGTACTCCTCATCTCAACCTGTCAACACATGCACGGAACACCTCAAACCTCAGGCACCTCCTTCACATTCTCCACCAACCTAACCTTAAAGGTGCTCTATGTAACATATGTACTGAATCAGAAAATCACCACGACAGGTCATCAGACATTAGGGAAACATGCTAAGTTGAAATTGAAACACTTGCCTTCTCCGACAACAATACTACAGCCGAGTACCCTGGGTTGCCAGATATGAAACAGATTGGCACACAAACACAGCGTGCTGCAGCCGTGGAAGCAAGCAAACAAACTGGATCAACTTGAGATTGTACTAGATTTTACCCAACCCTACCTAACCTCTTTTGAAAAAGCTCCAAGGCCTCAGCCGTGCTAAAACACAGGTAAATCTTGGAGTGTTAATCTTGAGCTTCTCATATAATGTTGCGATCGGCTCGTCTTGTGCTCGTGTTTGTTCAGTGTCCTCAACCTGGCAACATGCGTGAGCGGGCAGAGACAACTCTCTCCAATATTGTGAATGTGGAGTTCCCATTTTAAACACTCTGTGTCATTGTTACATATAGCATATTTAAGCTGTTACCCTGTTACTGCCTGATCTAATTTTTAAAGAACTGACATCAGTTGTCAACAAAAAACGCCTCTCTAAACTGTTGCTAAGAGACACCCAGCTACCACACTCACAAGTTGTTGAACTGCTTCTAATACAGCACACACTGCATGAACACATTACTTATTCTTCGTATATAGTTGTGACTCCATTCTCTCTCCCTCTTTTCCCTCCAAATCCCCAAATATCCACCCACACTCTCTCTCTCTCTCTCTCTCTCACACACACACACACACACACACACGCACACACCAAGCTTTTGTCACAAAGTTTAATCTTGAATAAAACTACGAAAAATGACTGCAACTCTCCTCCAGTATTAGGGATGCACAATAAATATCGGTCCTATAAATGATCAGCCGATAAAAATAATAAAAGGCATTTTTATTATGCATTATTCCGATAATGAAAATATTGCCAATAAATACAGCCGATTATTCAAAGCCAATATTCCTTCCATTGGATTAACAAGCGCAGCCTGCTGTTGTTGTGCTCATGAGGTCAGACTGCTGCACCTGAGCGGAGCTACGCACTGTCGACTAGAGAGCCAAACATGTCACAGTCAGTGTGGACGTTGTTCGCTGTTTCAGAGGAAGACGACATGTTCCGCAAGGGTTCTGAGAGGAGAGGAAAAGTCTACCAGTCTACGAACACAACAAATCTTCAGTGTTTCCATTACTTTCATTTATTTGTGATTTTCCATTAGTTTTACTATACAAGTAGTGAGAAGCCTTTGCCGTTCCGCAGTCACGCATTGTTGTTGAGACTCTGTATACAAAGGTTTGTTGGCCAATGTTTAGGAGCTGGCCGGGTAGGCGGAGTTCCCCGCAAGTTTCATGTCAATGGCACATCTTTCTAATTTACTTTTTTTATTTTTTACATTAGAAAGATGTTGGATATTCAACAGATATTCACGATCAGAATTAGCGAGGTCACATGGTGAACTAAAGACTGATCACCGGTATGAGTCCCATGTGTCTAGCGGTGTAGACCTGCCCAGGAGACAGGGCTTCCAAGCAAAACCGTCGAGCAGGAAACTATCGTGGACAAGCGCCTTTTGGACCGTGTACATCTTTTTTTGGCATCCCTACTTTGCACAAATGTGTCCTTTTGGACGATTCACGTTAACTCTGATAACATAGTCTATCTATGTTCTTAACACAACAAGTCACCTGAAAGGTCATCATCACAACAAAGACGAAGCACTAATAGTAGCAGCCAAGGACTTTATTTAATACACTGACATGTCTGTTTTGACAGATTATGTCAAAGCATTCACTTTAATTCTCTCATACAATGTTAAAATAATATAACATAAGTGAGCGCACTATGTGCACAAGCCAATTTTTTGCCATTAATGTTCACACAAATATAGTTTTCAGTCTGCAATTTGCAGCCATCCTATCATCTGGGTTTCATAATACTGTTGCTTCTGTTCTATACAATCAAATATGTAGGCTACTTTCTACTATTAGGTTGTGTTACTTTTTCTCTTCATGCTTCCTACATTTAGTCTGAAGCCATTAATGAGCTATTGCTATCTAAAGTATCATCATGCTTTTTTTTTTCTTCTATAGCAGAACACTATTTTGCTGTCAGTATTTTTTCACAATATTTCTCCAATGACAATAATGACAATGTAACACTTGAGGGGGGTGCAGTAGGGGCACCTATAATATCTATGTTTTTTAATGAAAACAAATCTAAGCATTTGAGGAACGGTCCTTGGCTCAACCAGGAAGTACAAGGGGCATCTCCGAATGTCAACAGTTTTTCCATTTTCCATATTTCTTTAGGTAAATTTAATATTTTTGGCACTCCAACTTCCGCTCCCATTCCAGTCATCTTTAAGCGCAATGCTTTTAAATAATGTTTCCTTAAATCATAAAAATATATGTTGCAATGGTATGCTCATTGTATGCTAGCTAATTACTAGAAGTGCACAAAACATACATATGATGAATACTTGTTGTCATGTTGTGTGACTTTCTTGTCACACCATATGATCCCTTTGTTACACCATATGATATGAACTACATTTTCCTACAAACAAATAATTTTTTGTTTGTTTAATTATAGAATGTTATAACAAATTATTAATTTCTTAACTTAGGTTTTTGCCATTCTTTTTTTATTATTTTTGTATTGTTGTATCACCCACATTAAGGATGAACATGCAGTCTGGGCACATAACATATCTAGAATTGTATTTCAGATATCTGAAATACAATGAAAAGTGAAAATTATATTAGTACTAACAATTATATTTGTTGATATCTGCAATGGGAAATTACATTTGACTAATGAAATTACAATTTCATTAGTCACAATCGTTTTGCAAAATTAAATTCTTACTAGTGAAAAAGGAATTACTGATCGATGATTAAATTAAATATATATTTAAATCGGTTTTGACTAATCTAAATGTAATTTATACATGTGAAAATATATTTGTAACATGTCAAAGTTGTTTTGCAGATATTTTAAATTAAAGTTAAATATTTTCCAATAGTGAAAAGTAAATCGCTACTAGTCAGCCCTACTGATTAAATGTTAAAAGGGGCTTGCCATACCGCCCCACCACACACACACACACACACACACACGCACGCACGCGCACACACACACACACACGAGAAACTGAAAGGGTTGTAATTTGAAGAAAAAAAGTGCTTGCGCTTTCAAACCGTTTCCAGCAGCTGAACAAGGGAGTGTGTGCTATTTCTGGGGGGCAGAGAGAGTAGCCAAAGCAATGACAAGCCAGCTGTATTTCCACTGCTCCGGGAGAAAGGGGAGGAGGAGGGAACTGTGTGGAACCGTGCGTGTGTGTGATGGGAAAGTTGACAAAGCAACATGGTTAGAGACCAAACCAACTTCACTTATAAAGTTACAGCAACGGCGTCCTTGGATTAAAAATATACACTGAGAAGTTCACAAGTTCCTCTATGCACTGTACCGCCGCTGTTGTGACACCCAAATTTCCCCTTGGAGACAAATGTAGCATTACATAACTTTATTTCGACTAAACTATGCTGGCAGGTTTATTGCCAGGGTGGTGCCATTATTTGGGGACATACGACATTGTCGTGAAGCCTGTAATAATAACGTTAGTAACCTTCGTAAGTATACTGTAGTTTGTTAAAACTAAGTCAAACACGCATAACACACAAAGTACCTTGTTCCATCAAGATAGTTTTAATACAGCTCAAATCGGTGTCACGTACACCATGTCGTGGTTGTGTTAGTACTAAATACGTGCTTTTAAGTATATACGCATGATAACTTTCTGACACAAGCACACAGACGTGGAATCAACAGTCGGAGTTAGCATTAGCAGCGCAGGCTAACTTAGTGAGCACAGCTCTGATTACCTCGGCGGTCCGCAGAGAGGGTCTTTTCTTCAAAGCTTGTTTGAAAGAAGTTTCCATTGCTCCGGTCATTTTCATTCTTAGCCCGGTTTTAAAGTCCCAAGGAATGTAACCCCAGTGTAATATAACTTTCTCGTATCCTGAGATATCCCGCGAAACTCACATCCCGTCGGTCTTCTTTTTCCTCCTCGGCGAGTCGAGCACGGAATGAGTTTAAAAGTCACAATACAATGTCCGGTTACTTGGGTTCGAGGAAGCACCGAATCGTCCCTAAACTATAATTATAATATATGTCAAAACAATAGTATATACACATTTTCTGTAACAAATTATCTACTTCAGCAGAGAAACCCAGGAGTTCAGATTTAGGTCCCTCCTCCTCTAGAACTGAGAGTTGACGATATCTGTCTAGCCGCACATTTTACGATCGTCCCTCCCAGACCGGACTCCTCCTGGCCCGACTCCTGACAGCAGTCCACAGGAGTTGTTTCGACTGAGATTCAAAATACTTTCTTTCCAACGGCGTTTTTCACTTTTGTTTCCCTTTCACGATTATTTGACCATAGTAGATCAATGTAAACCAGTGGCGTGTCCATTCTAATTTAGTGGGGATGGCCCAGAAGTGACACAGAATAACGCATCTGTGAATGAATGTAGATAATAAAAACAACATATTGGGGCATTTACTTTGCTTATCTGTTTGTTATTTTATTGATATTCCCAATAATTAATAGTTAAGATTAAATTAATAAATTTTAAGTGGACCAAAAACACAGACTCCAGTGAAATCCCTTATATCAGCTTTTTATTGCACAATATTCCCATAAAATTGGGAAAAGGATAATTCAAAAAAGAACCAAATCTTAAAAACAATCTGTACAAATAAATGGAAGTAAACCAATGATATACAAATCACATGAACCGTTAAACACACCATGGCCAAGTAAATCATTTATTCATGTTGCCTAAAAGAAGTCTGTCCAAATATAATCTTCTCAAAGCTTAGCCAAATGACTGGCTGACAACACATAAGCATATTCCTCAATAAGGTTTGTCCTATCCAGCATGTGGAGCTTTTGATTCATCAACACCACATGCCATTTGAGGCTGCTACAATCAGCCAAAGAAAAAAGAAATACATGTCCATTGAATATATACATTTGTAGCCAATATAGGATTTGATATGCCATTGGGAAACCCCATTGTACCTTACAACAATTGGGCTTCCAAAAAAGAAAAGCTCAGGTTAAATCTGATATAGCTCAGGTGAAAGGGCTCATTCCTATGCCTGCACTTAGAACTGTGTCTGTAATCTTCCACTGAGAATGGAAAATCTGGTTCCCTTTTTATATTTGCAGAATTACACAGTGGAGTGAGCAGTGAAGGTCATTGCAGTGGATATGGCCAACATTGTTTTGTTGGATTTTAATATATTTATTGTTTACAGTGGCTGTAAATGAATTATACAGCCAATAATATCCAGCTGCAGCCACAGAGACTCAATCTTCATGTTAGGTCATCGAAATGATGACTTTATAGCTTTGGATAGCTAAATATCAAACAAAAATAATGCATTGAGTAATTAAACAATCATGTACAAATTACAGTCTCACAATTAATACAAAATATCCAATCTTTGTGAATTTAAACGGACATGCTCATTGATGTGCTTATCTTAGTGGAGAGGAAACCTATTTGGTGGTGATGCAATTACTACAACATTAACATGACCTAACTGTGGACACTACAGACACATTGCAAAACAATCACAGGGGGGATTTGAAGCCTTCTTCACTCATATTGTTCCTACTTTCAGTTTCATATCTCGCACAATTTAGAACAGGTAATTATTCCTTGGCATTTAAACAATTGTGCTTCTATTTTCATTCAACTTTGTGTCATAAAAAAATATGTATTTATTCTGGGTTTTATTTATCGGCTATAAATGTATCCTGTGGCCCTGTGAGGTAAAGTTTCCATTATTTCTCAGGTCCTGGATGTTTGCATCACCCTCTCTGAAGCCCACCCCATATATCTTGTCTGGTTAGCATGGTGCTGAGAGCATATAATGACCAATAACAACTACATCACCTGCATTATACAAAAAGTATAATTGTAAAGATTAAATTCATGAAGGGCTGGTCACCAGGACTGGGCCCTCCAGAGCTTCAAATCATGACCAGAACACATGGAGATACTAAATACTAACAAATTAAATCACTGTCTATCGTTGTTTCTTACAAGTTGATGGTTGGTCGACTCCATGGTAGACCTACCACTGACAAAACCAAAAGGCATGATGTTAACATTTCATAGGTAAGCCAACTGTACTTCCTGGTTGTAATGTAATTACCTTGAGTGTCTGTTCCTACTCGCTCATGCACTCAAACACTGCTTATGTAAGATTAAAAGTTTAAAAAAATAAATGTAATGCAAAAAATTAATATATATATCAACAAGCCCCAAGACAAATTTTCCCACTGTAAACATCAGATAAGGGTGGCAACAAAAGCAACAAAGAGTGTGAACATATTTCAGCATTTCTGTGTGTGTGTGTGTGAGTCATTGCATAGGAATCTTATGTTTCACAGATGCACAGTTGTGAAGGCCCCTTTAAGCAAAATGAACGTCTTTCTGTTTACCATTGAGATGTCTTTTTTATGCAACTTTAAAATGGAATTTTTGTACCTTAATGGATTTATTTTTTGCATTGCAGTGGAAATGAATGGGTCATATATTGTTGAAGCCTTGCATCGTGGTCCAAGGTAGTATGACTCTTATGAGAAGAATGTCATTGCATACCCTTACAGCGTTTGAAAAAATAATAATAATAAGAAGAATAATAATAATCCACCATGCAACAATTGCTACCGCATGAAAGCAGAAATTATACTTTAAAAACGCACATTTGCAGACACACATGTACCCTTCAAATAGTATCTCGGGAAGTTCACTTGTAAACATGCGAGAACAAAATTGGCGTAAGTGAGACTGATAGTGTTCTCAGATATTCATTGTGGAGTAAAAAATAAAGAAAACATCGCAATACGTTGGTGCTCTTCCCGCTTCCTATTTCTGGATTTAAGATTGTACAGAAATAGATGTCAAAAATAAAGTCCATCTTCATCATAGATCACCAATATCATTATTGGCGGCTAATGACGAATAAAGTCTTTGGCTTGCATGTCCAAAGTATTTTACCACCCCCTAGTGGCACAGTGCAACATTGCACCACTTTCTACTGCCACTACAGCCATTAAAGATTAGATGTGGAGAGGCCCAGGAGGCCGCACTGGTCCGACAAGCTGTGCTCTGCACAAGCTCTCTGTAAGGCAACCAGCAAGTGCCTAAATGTCAGGAGGCAATGTCGGGGCAAAACAACCATGGGGGGTGTCAGTTCAGTGGATTCCTATGCAACCCCCTTGTAGCTGATTGGTGGCTTTACAGTTTTATAGAAGGATCTGGGCCACATACGGGGAGTGAGTGCTAGCCACCGCCGCCAACAGGGGGAGGTCACTGGACTCAATTCTGAAAGAAGAAAGAAGAGGCCAAATTGTGCAAATGTCATGTCATAAGAGTGTAACTATGAAATTCTGAACATCACAATGATATTTATTTGACATTTGAACCGAAGAGTTCTAAAAATGTGGGATCAGATTGCGAGACCAATGTCATTTAGCCTGTCCCTTTACTACAGTGAAACAGTATACAGTGTACAGTGACACGCGGCCTCTTACCCCAGAACCATGCCCAGCTCTTTGACGTGGACTCTAGTCTGACCTTTCAGGTACTCGGCAAGCATCTTACTCTTGAAGTAGATCTCCTGTAGCCGGTCCTCGAGGTGCATGACACACTGTGAGGGACAGTAGAGCACAAGGTTACGAATTAGAGCCTGTAACCTTTTTTAAATGGCAAAAAAAAAAAGATGGGTTCAACACAATTGCTAAAACTGTCGAGACAAGTAAAGTATTCTGTCTTTACAAACAGAAATACACAAAATCTTAACTAAGCCTACCGAAAAGGGGAAACGTGTTCCTGAGGCTTTGTCACATTTTTAGCAAGTGTAATTTGGTAGCCTTAGTCTGGATCTCTGAGAATATCTTGGAGTTGATTGCCTGCCTCTGTATGAGACCATTTAGATTGAATGTGTGACCAATCAGGGCATCTCTTCCCTGATTGGTTTGGGGAATCCATCTTGCATGTCAATCACAGGGGCGTGAGTGCAACACTTCTCAATGGTGGAAGAAGCAGAGAGGGAGCGGACGTTTCCAGCTCACGTGAGACATAGTAAGTAAATTATTGACAAAATGTGAAGTGGACAGGAAAGGCAACTCACAAAGTTGGGCGAGAGGTTGAGTTTGTAGAGCTGGTAAGTAGACTGCAGCAGGCTGGAGACCAGGGACGACACCAGCACCTCCTTCCCCAGCTTGTTGACGTCCGTGGCCCGCCGCTGGCTGCTGGCCACCTGCACCGTCCACCGGTCTGTGTCCGCGATGATGCACACCGCTTCTGCTATGGGTTCGTCCAACACCGGGTGCTGGAGGACAGTGGGGAGGGAGGGATGGATGGAAGGGAAGGAAGGAAGGAAGTCAGGAAGGAAGCCACAGAAATAACTTTAATTCCAATGCAATTCAAGAGGTTGGAGATTTCAAGGTTTTATTCTTAAAATGACCTGAAAAAACATCTTATGTTGACATAAGTTGTAAACTGTAAATACATACAACCAACACATAGAAATAAAAATATTAAACTCTAAAATTCTGGCAATGGCATTGGTGTGTCCTGGTTCATCCATTACCTGCACAGCATGGCTCAGTTCAGCCACCAGGCCCTGGCGCAGCACCTCGTCGCAGGGAATCCCATGCAGGACAAAGTCTGGCACGTAGGTGGGGCAGTACCCGCCGAACAGCGACCTCCCAAAATTAGCAATGCTGGGCTTGGAGTAGTTCTCCACCTGCTTCGCCCTATTTGGATGGGGAACAAGGAGAAAGTCTTACTTGATATACTTCACAACACAGTCATCGCTGTGAACGTTTGTATAAATGTGCACACACACACACACATGCATGCATGTGAGTACTGACCCAGGGAAGGGCACGAGCACCTCCTCCTGCCAATCCTCTGTGTCTTCGCTCTCGCTGTCTCCCAGGGCGCTGTCCAGGCTCTCGTTGCGTGGGATCTCCCAGTCTCCCAGCGCCGTCTCCGCCTGCTTTTGGTCCCCTTTCGTGGCGCTAGCGTCCTGAGGCGCAGTGACCGACACCACGATGCCCTGGTCCTGCACAGCAGAACAGGCCCCGCAGCAGCAGTGGCCCTCCATAGAGCTACACCCGCACCTCCCCCGACGTTCCCCTGCGGTCAACCCCTCTTCTGAACCCGAACGACGATGGAGCTGGGCACCCGAACCTGCCTCCACAGGAGCGATGCCGGGGCCCTGCGGCGCTGCTGGATTGGCCCCCGAGGGATCCAGCAGCTCTTTGTGTGTTCTGTCTGTGGTGCTGCCCCCTAGTGGCGGGGTCACCATGTCATCAATAGTCCTGGTCTCCACGGGGTGGTCCGAGCTGAAGTACTCGTCAAAGTGGCTGTAGTCAGCGCCACCCCCCCACTGGGGCATCTTACTGGAGACCCGCAGCAGAGCACACGTCCTGGCCTGTGTCGGCTGCATTTGGTCCTCTGGTATCACACTACCGCTGCCGCTACTGCTGGAATCACCGCCTTTCAGCTGCTGCTGTAGTAGTAGCTGCTGTAGCTGCTGCTGCTGCTTTTCCTTCAGATGTTTCTTGTGCTTCTTGAAATCCTCCTTCACCTTCCTCCTGCGGCTCTCTGTGTCCGACTCGGGGGACATAGAATCCCCGATGAGGAAGGTCACCTTGTTGGCCGGCTGCTGCTCCTCCTCCTCCTGCATCAGCTGCAGCGTCATGGGCCCCATCGACAAGGCAACCCCTGGTGCTGGTGAGGTGGCGGTCGGCGACGGGCTCTTATCAGGGGGCTTCTTCTCCAAGGGGATCCCCAAGGTGCAAGGACCAGGCGTTCTGATTGGATGGGTGTCATCGGCTGACACTGCGTCTCCCAGGACCTCCTTCTCTCCGGAGCTGACTGGGGTGGGAGTTGTCAGGGAGATGGGTGTGGATGGAGAGGGGAGCTCCGGCACGGGGAGGTTTTCATTGGGAGACGCAGAGCCCACACAGACCACTGCCTCCAGCCTGGCCTCCACGTGGTGGGGGCTGTTGGACTCCCTGTGGAGCTGATCCTCTGTTCTGATGCTCGGCAGCTCCAGACCACCCTCCTCGCCCCCTTGTCCTGCCTGCAGCACGCTGCTCCTGGACCCCTGGCTCTCACTGCTGTCCTCCTCCTCCTCTGATTCCTCCTCCTCATCTGTGGGCGTGACCCTGGCCGGCTCCACCTTGGCAACAGTGCAGGGCTCCGCCGCTGTGTCTGTGAAGGTGCTGCTCTGAGGGCTGCCGTCGGCCGGGTAGCTGCCGACCTCGTCCCCCCCTGGGCTCGGTGCCCCCGGGACTCCCTGGCCCAGGTAGTCACCACTGGGCTTGTGGACGGTGATCAGGACATAGTCGGATTCCTCCACCTCGCCCCTCCGCAGGGAGGTGGTGATGAGGGAGCCCGGCATGACGATAGCCTCGTCCTCCACACTGTCCAGCAGGTGGCTCTCCAGCAGCTCCGAGCAGCGGATGAAATAGGTGAGGACGTAGAGCAGTCGCTGCACCAGCTCCTGCCGTCGGCCCACCACCACCGTGCGGCTCAGACGCACTGGCGAGCCGATTGCGCCGTACAGGTCACCTGGCAAAGTACAACACACACACACACACACACACACACACACACACACACACAGGATTTGTTGGCGTTAATGCAACTGTTTAGCATTGGGTGGCCGAATTGTAAATGTACATTTTGGGGGCAGAGAGACACTATGGGTGTGAGTGAAGTAGTGTTGGTGTTAGGTCACGGGTTCAACCTGCATGTCCAAGTAAAATGGTAAAATGGCATTTTCAGAGTGAAGAGACAGTCATCAACATAAATATCAATATTACCAGGCTGAAGAGTGAAATGGTTGACCTTTTCTTAAAGGACAATACCCGTCTGGGTGATCTAATTATTTTAACTGTCTCTCCTGGCTTTACTAAAACATCTGTTACAAACATAACTTAACTTAATAACTCATACTGCCCAAGAGCATTTCGCCTGAACGCACTTTGGTCTTTGTGATATTTCATTTTGTAAAGTACTGTTTACATTAGTGGCAGGTACACTCATGCTAAATGCTGTTCGGCAGAATCAGTACAAATAAGTCATTTTGACAAATTATATTTGTGACAGATGTTTTAGTGAAGCCAGGAGAGACTGTTACTATTGTCCTTTAATACTTTGAAACTCAGCAACACACCTCAACTATTAGTCACCCACTAGATGGCGATGTTTCCTAAGTTCACCAGTTTGATAATGGCCTTTGCCAAGATGACCAATATTGTTGCAGGCATCTAAAACTTTGACATTCCATTCCACTGCACAACCCATTGCTATAATACCCACAACGTCTACCGTTAACCACACAGCGAGGCTCTGGGTTAATATGCTATGCAGTGTTATCCCGCAGTGTATGTTCTCATGACATGTATAGTTAGCAGTGCCCCCCATCCCCTCTTTGCTATTGTGTGTGGGACATGAGCTCGGTCTCCTGTGTAACGAGGAGCAGCTGAAACCTGAGAATCCCCGGGTCAACAGCAGCAAAAGGCGCCTTCTCCTGTGAGCGATCGCTGACGCGCTTCACACCCTTTACACATCTACATTCAGCACAAGCTTTGTACCGACAGGATCGGCAAAATATGGCAGTGACGCATGTACTCCATATTTATATTTAAGATTTAAGTGGTATAAAATGTTTCAACACCAACCGGTGAGAACTAAAATGTATGTTAATGAAGGCCTAAAGGAGTACTCCCTCTCGTCTGTGGTCTTGTGGATCCTCACCTAACTGGGCCCACAGTGGGTTGTACGGGTGTGTCTTTGCCAGCATGTCCACACTCTGGGACGAGTGCTTCTCCAGGAATATCTTAATTGGAGGCTGCCCATTGGGCATAACCGTAGGCACCCAGGCCAGATGATTGGTCAGGATAGCTGTCAGTAACGCTGGGAGGAATCTGTAATGGAAGACAATAGGCGGGTTTGTTTGGAATACTGCAGAATATAATCAGGATTTATAAGAAATGGAAATAACAATACAATAGAAAAGAGTCAATATTTAGATGGACACACGTATACACACAGTATGCCTGGTATGTAAGCCCACCACACACACATTCATACCCACATGCACACATATACAGCCTGAGTCACTTCATGGTGGTCAGTAGTGTCTCTCTAGTTTCCTTTCTCATGACTCCCGGGTGTCATGGAGGTCAAGGTCAATTGTGAGTCATCTCCAGTGGAATCCACAACCCACACTTGCCACTGGCCCACACATTGGTCATATGTCATACTGTGATACAGCTTGATTGGTGGTTTAATTACATTTAAAACTGCACTATAAACCTTAACTACAGCATGTTTTATTTCTAACAACAATGCCGCCTGCCATTAAAAGGGTTTAAGAGACCTGACCTTAGCGGAGTTAAATAAGAATACGGGAGATGTAGGTCCTTGCTCCATATATGGTCATGACCACTCCCATGCATCCTATTTATCAAGCATACTGTTGTTTTCAGTACAGCCATTGAAAATGTGGTTTGTGAACAGCAGGGGTCAATACAAGGCCCTGCTACTGATTCAAACGAACAAATCAGCAGTGCTAACATCAACAATAACCAGCAGAGACTCCTCATATACAGCCTCCCA
>OMNS01066344.1:2761-14560 GCA_900303225.1 Laemonema laureysi
GTACTGTACTGTACTGTGCACCGCAGACACGACGACTGCATGCATCTGTGGTCACCGTGGGGCGGAGAGAGTAGTGGAAATCTATACTGATGTAAAAAAGTACGATTACCCCCAAGGAGGAATTACTTTGGAGAAACCAACTCAAGTAAAAGTAAAAAATTTAAAGTACTCAACAATTACTCAACAAGTTGCTTTCTATTTGGATATTTTTTCATAATCCCCCGCATTTAGAGCAGACTAGTTGTAACAAAGGTATAAATGGCAAATGTAGCAAAGTAATACGTAGATTACTGTCTCCAAAATATACTTGAGTAAAGAGTAGAAGTACAGTTCTAAAAAAGGAACATGAAAGTACTTTCATGAACTTCCTTAAAGAAAAAAACTACTTTTTTAATCATGTGCATTACTTGTAACGTGTTACAACCCACCACTGCCATTAGGACTTCCAATATCCATTAATTTTAGAGAATTATTATTATCAATTAAGATTATTATCAGATTATATAGAATCTATAAATGCACTATGAGCCTAATATGGGAGGGGATGGGATGTGACCAAAATTGGAGGGAAATGAACAAAATACAAACTAATATGATTCTGTGGTCCAAACAAATAGATGAGGTTTGATGTGAACACACTGTTTGTTTAAAACTTAGCTTACCTATCTAGATGGTACCATGGGATAGGCTCCATCAATAGACAAAATGATTAATGTCAAACTGCCAAACATGCTATTGACTGTTTAAAATATACTAGCTGTCTTGTACCCATATAAATATGACTGTAAGGTTAGAATAACTGTTACTTTGACATAGTATTGTCATGATCGTCGTTGATATTGTAAAAAAGTAATGTGGACAGGTTGATGGTCAATGAACAACTAAACCACAAAAGCCATTCATAAAGCAGAACGTCTTTTGTGACTCAGTAAACTAAAGCTAGCCTTCTAACATTTCTTAGAACTACAAGAGGGCAAATTATGCAATTTATTTATACAGTCGATTGATTAGTCTTTGAGTCAGTGTTGTTAGGATGACACAAGCAAACAAATATTAGTTATGTTGCATTAATATGCAAAAGAAAGACAAACACATAGGAATAGAAATAGGGTTTATTGCTCCCTCGCTGCGCGCGCATCCACCCATGTTTGTAAACGGGAAAACGGTCTTTGAAGCGAGCGTTTTAGTCTTTCATACATTTCTGCGCCCTACTACATATCCAATAACATACATCCAGAAAATACTTTTAAAAGATGGTGCATACTTACTTTGTAGACCAGCCGCCTAGTTTATTTTTTCTGAGGTGTGATTTCAACTACAACGACGCTGTACAAATAAAGCTAGGCCTCTGATTTTATGGTCCTATACAATTAACATTTTTTTTTCTCTAATGGTCGCTCATTCAGTCCTAAGTCCTAATCAAACTGTGAGAAAAAAACATATTGTGGGTTAACACCAGAGTTCTGCAACGGCCGGGGCTTGAAGTGGCTCATTTTACATGTTAAATCCCTATCCAGCATTGAGCGATTATTTTCATCCGGTAGTGACTGCACGTGCTGGGAGGAGCAAGGCGTTGTGTTTATCAGTGAGACAGCGCCCCAGTCGGTTTTGTGTGACCAACAGTGAATCGCACTTTCTCTCACTGTCTAGTGTGTTCGCGCACTCCCTCTTCCTTGAGTCTGATATTCTCACGAACACTCGATGAGACCTTCCGTTCGGCGGCAGCAGCAGCAGCAGCAGCAGCAGCAATCGCGCACATTCTGCATCGCTCCGCTGCGGTAAGATAGAGGGGACACAGCAGGAGGGATTTCGCTGTCAGTGTCACTTGTTTCTCCCCTAGGTGAAACATCCAGGTGGTGTGTAACCTTACCGACTTTCTCTCAGACGGAAACCAAAAAAGGGACTTAACGCGCCCCAGCGGGGGATATACAATCGCTCGGTGGACGGTCCCACATCTAAGGGAACAAGAATAACTTAAGTGTATTGCTCCGCTGTTCAATAAGCTACATCCCTGGCATTTGAAGCGAGCCTTCTTTTGAGCGAGGATGGGACCACTTCTCGTTTCCATCGTCCTCTGTGTGAGCGCCGCTGTCCCGCACTTGGTGAAAGGTGAGTGGAAAAGTGATTGCATTGTATGTTGTAGACGTGTTCAATGTCAGTGGTCCCTGTGGTTTGTATTATGGAATTACACTGTAATTATGTTTGATCGATGCCATTCAATTTTTTTTGCCATCTGGCGCGCAGAAAATGACTGATTCGTCGCGCGAATGTTGGAATTATTAATCGTGATAAATGTGTCTGTTTGAAACGTATTACCAGGTATTTGGAGCATCAGCAGCCAGTGTGTTGAGCTAAATAATTTATTCACGGAGGCTATAATTTCAGTTTGATAGACGTGATTGGTTTATCAAGATTGAAAAAGCCCCTTCACTCTTTTTTTTCTTCTCTTTGAGGTGTATTTACATAACTTGTACATACTGTGTATTTATATATAGTTTTCAGTTTAAATGCATAACTTGTCAATTGAGCGCAGTTTTCTCAATCTTCCACTGAACAGGGAGACCTCGGCTTCCAAAAGAATCTGAGTTGGTGAATGGTGATGTTAAAGATTGATGTGACATGATAGGTTATAGGCAAATGGTGTCTATTGTAATAACGTGGCGATTTTAACGAAATTAAGTAGCCTATTATACGTGTCTGTCACCCATTGCATTTTTTTTAAAATATATTTTTAAAGGATGATACCAGATCAATGATACCAATTTAACTATTTAGCAAAAGATAGAGGAAACATTTTGGATTTCTAACCATCAAATCGATGGGCGAATCAGCTCCGATTGCGCCAAGAGGCTAAAGCAAAAGAGGAGGGGTATTTACTAAGGTGTTGATTCTGAAGCTTTTCAACGGTGTGTCCCAAGAGCGGAAAGATTCCCGCCACAGGGACAGTGGCTTGAGTTCGGGGTATCTGGCATGGGGGCGGGGGGGGGTTAGTAGGCTAGTGCTCTCTAGACAGTAGTGATGGGAATTACGGCTCTTTGAAGGTTGCCCGATCTTACGGCTCCGTGCCTTTCTGAGAGCCGTTCAAGAGAATGGCTCATCGCTTTTTTCTTCTTTTTTTTAGGGGGCGAGGGTTACTAGGTTTATCTGTGAAATAATCACCAGGATAATGTTAGGGTAAGGTTTGGATCAGATTCAAACTTAGACATCCCAGCAATATAATTCAATTTTGCATGTGTGGAATAGGTTTAGCTGCACTAAATTACTCGTATTGTCAGACCTAATGTCATTCATCTGCATTGTAAACATTACACAAGGTGAGGCCATATCCCTCTGCTTTGTCAGTGAATTTACTACTTGGAATGTACAGTGGCCTTGCCTTGAATGCAATTCATGCAACACTTAATATTAACATTTTCGAGTTTGGCAAAAGTTTTTTTCCTACCTCTACCTCTTGCTGGTTCTCACCGTGTTCACAAAAGGGAAGTGGATGGCTGGACCGTGACACATGACACTCCCACCAACGGTGTAACTTCACTCAGTCAGCCCCGCTGTTGCGGCCCAGCCAAAAGGCACGGCTCTCCACCAAGTACGACTCAGTTCCCTTCGCCCGTACCTAAGAGCCGTTTAAAAGAATCAGCTCATTTGCGAACAACCCATCACTAATAGACAGCTGGTATTCGACTGATGCTGCATTAAAGATACCTCAGTAACATCTAATTACCAGTAAGTGGAGAGCAGAGTTGGAGAGAACTGACGGCTACATAGTGACTGAACAGTAATGAGTATCTGTCAACAACTTAACAACTGTTAACCGTTTTACTGTTCCCTCTTAAGATAGTTAATGTGAAACCAAGACCAAGAAACAATTTGTTCATACTTTTACTACGTTAGCCAAACGTTACTTTCATAGTAGACTACAAAAAGCTATAATGCCCCTTTTCTAATTACTTACTGGTGGTTACTGGTTACTGAAGGAAAAAACGAGAGAATTCTGTTCTCTTGATCGGATATTGGTGTTTTACAAGGTAGATGTGTGTTAGTTATCGTACAAAACAGAATGGTATCATTAGCAGGTCAACAGCACGTTAATCTCAAATAACACTGCCAGCTTGTTGGCCGAAGAGTAGGTTAATCACTTAAAGACACTGGGTTTGATCCACTGGGTCAGCAGACACACATTCCCCCCCACTCTGCCTCATCAGTTCTTTTTGAAGCAGGGGCAGAAAAATGTGAAAGAAGTTGCCCGCTGATTATTTTTTTTCCCACAGTGTGCGGTCGATATGTAAAAGACAGCTCGCGGAATAAGTGGGTCACGGCTATCCCTACTGTCTCTGGTCATTTGGAAGCATAGTTGCCTCGGGATTCAGACAAGACCTCAGTCTCTTCCACACCAAGTGTGGGTCTGGAGCAGAGCACTGGAAGACCGCAACGCTCTCTCTTAACGGACCACACACACACACACACGCGCGCACACACACACACACACACACACACACACAAGCGCGCAAGCACCGGGACTGCCAGGCTGTCCTCCTCGAAGCCTAGCTGAGCTTAATTCAACTCGTCAACTTGTGCTCTATCATCACGGGCCTTTTGAGCATTTTGAACAGCAAGAATAAACGACAATCAGACAAACAGCAAACACGGGCCATTTGCATACGGCTGGTATGATGAGATTTCTTTTTGAAGAGCACTATTTATGGCAACAAAGTCGGACTCCTTTCATCCACGCACTCCTGTGTTCTTGTGCAGCCAATATGCAACCATGTGGGGGCATTTGCAGCTTGGGAGTCCACAGTGACAAGATGTTATGTTGGTGTCACTAATTAGCTAGGAGCAGTTGTGGCAGGAACCTTTGGGAAAGGGAACAGACACGCATCTCTGTTGATTGGCCATCGCCTTATGGAGTCCTGTCGTCATTTGCATTTTGCCTCAAAACGCACCACTCCTGATTCCCACGATTCACATGACTTCATTCGAAACAAATCGATGCAAAGCGTTGCCTTTTGTTATTCCTTAGCATGGTGTGCACGGCCTGCAAAGGAGCAGTGGCTCTTAGTGACTAGCATGCAATGTCGCTCGCCTGTCTCCATTATTTTGTCTTACCAAAAATGCAAACTTAAGATAAACTTTGACCTGTGACCTTGACAGTTCTTGCATAATAGAGGTGCTTGACCTTAATGTTGAAAAGTGGTGGTCTCTCACCTACTGTTTTTTTTGGGTTATTTTGCTGATTATAAAATGCAAGGGAAACCAGATTCCACGATAAAATATTGAGGGCATTACATTTTATTGTGCCATGATATCATGCCATGATGTAATGTAGTGTATAAAAAGGGGGAGGATGGACACTCTGGTAATTGAAAACCTTGGGAGTTGGTATTTGCACCACTAGTTAGCACTAGCCTCATACCTATTCATTGCTGAATAAAGGTAGACACGTTGTTAGCAGCTAATTGGCCTTTGGTACAAGAGGCTCCATTGTTTCATGGCTCAGACAATGCATTCCCTCTTCTTGTGGCTCCTGCACCTCTGTTCCTGCTGTCCCATTGTCTTGGATCCAGTCTGACCCATTGGGCTTCCTATGAATGGAACCTGCATGCATCCTTATGTGTGTGTGTGTGTGTGTGTGTGCGTGC
Source organism: Laemonema laureysi (assembly GCA_900303225.1). NCBI lineage: Eukaryota > Metazoa > Chordata > Actinopteri > Gadiformes > Moridae > Laemonema > Laemonema laureysi. The sequence continues at coordinate 8,401 of OMNS01066344.1, forward strand.
GTGCGTGCGTGCGTGCGTGCGTGCGTGCGTGCGTGCGTGTGTGTGTGTGTGCGTGTGTGTGCATGTGCAAGAGTGCGTGAATTCCAATGTCATGTTTTTTTAGTTTGTTCTTTTGATTTCAATGGCTATTATATTATCTTAACTGTTAAAAAGGACCGTCTTCCGTGGAGCCAATTGGAGAGGTATTGTTAGTAAATGATCTAGTAAATTGTTAACAAATTAATGAACTCAAGTCTCACCCACTGTAAAACGGCATTTTTTGCTTTGATTCTTGAGTGTGTGTGTCTGTGTGTGTGTGTGTGTGTGTGTGTGTGTGTGTGTGTTTGTTTGTGTGTTTTGAAGTAATTTCCAGATTGGATGTTTCAGCCCTCACTGTGATGACTGACACCCACAACATTAGCATAACGACAATGAGAGGGGAAATATTAATCTAGCCAACATGAAATACTTTAAGGGAAATATTCCACCATGGCAAAATACCAACATCTAATATAAAATGAATACATGTAAGCTATGTAATGTTACATGTAATAACATGTAAGCTTCAAGAATAAGTGATGCTTTGTATACAATGGCTGTATACAAGCAAGGTTATTTTTCATGTACTGTTCCATACTTTCGCATGCTAAGCCTACTTTTCTGGCAAAAAAAGACATTTTGATGGTCTCTTTCATTCTTTCATTTAAATGATTTAAGCTGAATAATGTGCAACCTTTTAACAAAAATAATTGCACCACTTCAGTATGAAACAGGAGAAAATATAGATACATGACTCCCTGTCATGCTAAACTTGCCTGCTTTAACGCTTGCAGAGGGTGGCAATCTATTTAAAACTGTATTACATTCATCAGGCTCTGAAGGTTACGGCCAATGCAAGGGTGTCTTTTTAATAATAGATACCTACAGTCTACCGATGACCTTTGCAATGTTGTGAATGGCATGGAACCTTAAATCATTGGAGAGGGGCCATCCGTTGCTATGCAATCATCAATTATGCTAAGCTCAAATGCCAAGCTTGTTGAATGATAAGAGATGCATAGTCATCCTTCCTAATAATTGGGATTTGTACAAATACAAAGGGATGCTCTGTTTTGCTTTGCTGGATGTGGTGCTATTTTTTGCAATGTTGTCGTTTAGCTTGTGTTGTCATTCATGCAAATCATGTCTGAGTTTTTTTGAACAGGACAGAAAGGAGGGTGGTAGAGGCACATAAATAAGAGACAAGTAGAAAAGTTCTTACAGTCTGTCAGGAGGAACATTTTGAAGTCTCTGTTAGGACTTTCCCTTCATGTTATTTTCTTATTACATTGGCAGGTTAAGTTAGGCAAGTTAGTTATTGTGTTATTTTGACAATACAGGGGTAAAGTAAATCAGTTTATACATTAGAAAAGAATGAACTCAATTTTAGACATTCTATTGACAGAAAGTCCTTCACTATCACGTATGCCTTTCAGTAGTAAAAGCCACTTAGCGTCTTGTCTTGTCGTTAAATAAACACTGTGAGGAAATTAGAAAAACTCTGATAGCGAGACACATGGATCATGATAGTTTTGAAGCGCTGACAATTTTGAGAGTGTGCAGTCAGACTTAAACACTGATCATCTAAGTGCTTAATTAAGGCAATGACAACATGTTGACAAGGACTTTGCAAAAAAAAAAAAGAAAGGAAAAAAATAGAACTTAGAAGCCTTAATGCAAATGTCAGCATGTGGCAGCAGTAACACGCATGGAAGGGATCACGCTCAAACATGAAAGTGGTCATTACAACGTTTCATCCGTCTTGTCGGCTGATTTTTAATTGTGCTTAATGTCCTTGGCCGAGAGCAAGCTGCGGCCGTTCCTTTCAAGCCTAGACCAGTCAGTTAGACCTCATGCTGGCATTAATCCCATCAAATCACAATGATGACCCCACTTTTGGACCTGGAGTTCATGGATTCAGTGATGTGGGACAAGTTCTGAAAGGTTGTTTGCAGAGATTTTATTTTTTTTGGAAATGTTATGCCGACAATTCTTGCTTCCTGATTCAATTTCCTCAGTGGTTGTGTTATGGGAAACTGATTTAGCTGTAGTAGGTCTGGTGGAGATGAATCTTTTGGAAAAGATGTCACATGGAGGACAATTTTTAACATGAACATTTGAATGTATCTGGCAATGTTTTTCTACACACACACACACACACACACACACATATAAACACATGCGACTATGGTCAGGTTCCCTGATTAACGAATGGTTTATATTTATATAATAATGTCCCCATTTCTTATATAGCATACTTGCATTTTAATGTATGTGGATGTCCTGCTGTTGCCTCTGAGTATAGACAGGACTTAAACTGTCTGCATCTTAACCCCCTAAAGTAGGCTTTGAGGGGTTAAGGTTATGAGGCTATGAGCTTTACTTAATTCTGATAAAATCTCTCCATGGCGTGCAGGAACACCATCAAATTATCAATAAGCCCAATCTTCTGATTTGGGATCAAATGAGTGCAGGTAGCTTAAGATCTTACCTCCAACAAGGCCTACAAAAATGGCAAACGCTCGTTTTAATTCTTCAGACATATTGTAAACTGCAAAACTCATGGGCTTCCTTAGTACTTGAACATTGAAACAATTTGCAGAGCTCAAAATAAATTAATCGATAATATACCGGTAATATAATAATATATCCCTGAAAGAATACAATGTTTGTTTCTAATGTTCTGTTGGTACTTTTACTGTACATTTAAAGTGTAAGCGAACCCCCTGTTTCAGTTCGATTTTGAACACTATTATTTATACACTACTATTTAAAAAAATGAGCTAGGCTGAGAGTTTGAGGAAGGAACGAGGGACACACACACACACACATCACTGCCGTGATGTTGAAGTTCCTCAGAAAAAGGCACTTTGACGTCACGAAAAGAATGCAACTTCAGAGCAGAGTACAACAGTCACAAATTGGTTGGCGGGGGCAGGCAAAAACATGATTTTACACCTGTTTTCTCTGTTGTATTTTAGTAACTGTAACAAAATGGCATCGATTACTGTGTTGAAGATCATATCAGACATATTACCATAAAATAAAGTAAAAAGTGCATTATATAGCTCTTTGCCTGGTATTCATTTCCCAAACGTGTGCATCATCCACGAGGAGGCACGTGTTTGGGAAATGAATACCAGACATCATCCTCCTCTCATCTCAGCTCCACGGTGTCTGGAACATCTCAATGCCCAGATAACTTCCCCTTTGATATGTGCGAGGACCTGTAAGCCATGTGGTGTGCATGTGTGAATGCATGATGCGTACGTCCTGTGTGTACATCTGCGCATGTGCGAGTTTATCTCTGCTTGGATCTTTGAGAGATAACCCAAAACAATGTCAGCAGTCAAAGTCCAGGCAGTTTCCAGGCAGCTTCTCCCCATGTTGTTGTTTTTTTTTTTGTACAGTGTGGCTGTGCATCCAAACCTCATTTACCAAAATACAAACAGTTCCCTTTATTAATCACATCAGCCTGCCTGCCCTCAGACTGCATGTGTTGAATTCCAATGAGGGGGATATTTGCAGGGTGATTGATTGAGTGCAGGAAAGAGCGTGTGTTGAAGACGAGAATATCAAAAAACGCGATGTGATCCTTGGAATGAACAAATATGAGCTTGCTGTGCACCTGTGATCTGAATGTAACTGCTCTCTCATCACCAAAGTGTCTCACTGAAGGCCCATTTGTACAACACTTTCAGGTGAAATCTCAGCTTGGTGTGCTTGTCCTTCAAACATGACAATTTCTCTCTGCTGCTGCCTTGCAGTTCAGTGATGGTTTTACTTTCACAATAAGTATTTTCCACTATATATATATATATATATATCTTACTGCAATGATCAAATATTGAGTAAAATACATGTTATACAATATTAATCTCATATTTCAAGAACAATATTTTCTGAAAACGTGATACTAGCGCTTTAAGTCTTCTTCTGGTGTTAATCTTACAGTGACACTTCCCAGCATCCACACCTTCTTCATCAACACTCGCTGAGGAAGATTCAAACAGGGGTGTTGATTTGCGTTTGAAGAGTCTCCTCGTTCTGTGCATCGGGGAGACGAGAATACATGTAGGGGAGATATTTAGTCAGTGAAAGAGGTACAGGAAAGATGGGCGGCATATACGTTTGTAATGAGGCTAGCAAGGCTCTCCTGAGCAAACTAGGCCAGCCGTAATGAGCATGCAGAGAGACCACAGTAGGGTTTGTGGGGCAGATAAATAGACGAGATGGAGAAATACAGAAAATGGAGTGGAAAGTGTGGGGTGGGGGAGTATACACAGTGAGGAAGAAGGGAAAGAAAGAAAGGATTGCAATGGGAGATAAAGTCAGCATGTAAAGAGAGAAAGTAAAATTGCGTGGTTAAAACATGAGGCTGTGATTTATTAACGATTAGATTATTATGATTAGGATTTTTTTGTCATTCCTTTCAGTAGGAGTTGAAGCAACATCAGGCCTTTCTCACATTTGTTGCCATGAAGTGTGGAAGGGAGTCTGTGAAATTGGTTTTGCACACTATTTTGGTACACGGTCACATTGTGACACATGGTTGACAACAATAGTAATACTAAAAAGTACAACAACAGTACCATACAATGCAAGGCAATCCTCACAAGTTACTGTGTCAAAAACAACATATATCTCATTTATTTAATACATATATTTCATGTAATTATATATGATATACGTTGCAATCCCTGTTGAATGTAGAACCAATGTTGCCCATCGCTAACTGTTCACCTTATGAGAAGCTAGCAACTTTCTTTTGAGGTTGTCTGTGAACCTCAGCACAACCTAGCACTTGAGCAGAGTCCATTATCACTGTCCAGGGCCCATGTTGAGGCAGAGTATCGATCCTTTCCTCAGACAAAAGCCTGTTGTGCACCTCTACCGGGCTTAAGAGTTTGCTAAAGGGAGGACCATCCAGAGTGCGTAATAATAAGGGCTATACTTGGCAAACTGGGGTACCAGCTTGCTCTTAACAAGAGGAAGGCATCAGGTCTAACAGGAGTCGGTAAAACATATTTTTACCCACACTGCAGTTCTTTCCTTGTTTAAGTTTCTAGACTTCGAAGTGAAGCCATCTTGGCTGCTAATGGAATTCTTGATTCCACTGACTGCTGTTTCGTATTCAAATACCACAAACTGTTGCAAAATGTTGGTTAACTCCCAAAAGGCCTTGTGCATCAGGGGAAAGCTATTGGAAATTGTCACAAATGTGGTTCTGTTTGGTACGTACAGCATGTTGTATTAATGGCCTGTGAAAAGAGCGACCCTTCACACCCTTATATATAATGGAGGAAGGGGATGTCACTATTTTTACCAGAGCCCAAATCATTTATTGGACGGCTGGACCATAAAAGACAGATTTAGGTATGTAGGTTTTCTTTAGTGCGAATGAAGATGAGAGAAGCCATCAGCCAGCCTTTGCGGTGACCAAAGCCGAACAACATTGCTTGCTGTGATTATCGGTTTGGCTCGATGCCAAGCCATGCTTCTGTGGAAATCACTGCAGTAGTTTTGCAGTCATGCTTGCGCAGACTTGATGCGATGGCACTCGGTTGTGGAAGCGCTGTGTCTCACTAGAGGTGACAATAAAGGTGGTTTTTCTTTTTGCCACATTAGGTATTATTGGTTATCATTGCATGGACAATTGGTTTGCTCTTTTTTAAAAATAAATGATGTATCAGTCCGTTTGACCTTGGTAGTTATTTTAGTGAGTTGTTTGTTACTGAGTAATTAATGGGGAAAAAATAGCAGCATACTAAATGGCAAAAGGTGATGTTTAAAGTTGATATCACGTTGTGATGTTTCCTCAGCTGTCTCTTTGTGTTTTCTATTTCTATGTCTCGCTTTCACAACTTTTCCACATTATTTTCTGTTCAATCTTCCGTCTCCTTTGTGCATTGTCTTCTGAGGCGTGTATCTCTTTGAGAACAGACCCTGTCTGTTTTAGCTTGTTACGGCTTATCTCCTCTCCTTTTCTTTTCTTTTTTTCTCTCGCTGGGATGTTTACAGTCACTGTATTCTCTAAACATCGTCTCTCTCTTCTCACCGCTTCATCCCTTAGGCCAAAGCGAGCTCATTCCCTCCAGCTATTACACCCAATTAGGAGGGGTGAGTGTGCCCCCCACCCCCC
>OMNS01066344.1:14727-30353 GCA_900303225.1 Laemonema laureysi
CATCTTGTGCGCGAAACTGTCAAGTTTGTCCTGCAACAACTTCCTGTGCATGTATACGTTCAACCTCTCACACACACACACACACACACACACACACACACAACACACACACACACACACACACACACACACACACACACACACACACACGCTCCCCAACCCCCTCACCTTTCCACACTAACAATGTGAAATACACTAGACACTGATTCAAGGGTTTATCTTCATGTCTTTGATGTGAACAAATGTGGCCTCTAAACACTTTTTCGGCAAGGAAAAACAAATGGGATCGTTTCATGGCTTTTTCTTTCATCCTTTGTCATTGTATGAATGAGGAAGAAACATGCTTTTAGGAATAGACCGTTTGGAACAGGAATTGTTGCCCTGTCATTGTTTTCCCTTTAGTTGGACTTTATTGTTTTGTCAAATTGTGGAACTAGTTTGTGATACATTTTCACAGCGTTCCGATCGTAGGCCCATTACCAGCACGCTGGTCCAGTGGCCGTTTGTGTTGGCCACCAGCTGTGCTCAGATCTGCCTTGTGAATGTGACTGTTAAACTGAACAAAGAAAAACAGCCTGATTGATTATATATTCATTCATTCACATTCCGGGAAGATTCAACAAGATTATTTGTTTTCTTAAAAAAAATGAAATAAAAATAAAATAAAATGACAAATTGACACATAAAAGGAAACGAGGAAATCTTATTTCCTCAGGTCCTTCTGCGTTCTCCTACCGCAGGACTTATCCGCGGTGGATTGTAACTTGACAGTGGTACACGCTATCAAGCAGCAGGTCGCGGCCCCTTCTGACCTGCGAATGCTTTGCATGTCGCCTCGGTGGAGTCAAATGTGTAAATAGCTGCAAATGGAATAAATGGTCGTGCTGAAGGAGTTGGTTGCATGCGATGGGAACTGGTCACTGTGGCCTCTGCATGTGGATGCACATGTGTTGGGCACTCAATTTCTACATAGCCTACATGCATATTGACAACCAACGCTTGATCAATAACACCAGTTATCAACCTTTGTTGATAAATGGTAAATCCGCAGAAGAACTTTGCCAGAAAGGGATGTTTTACAATGATTTGTAATGTCACCGTTGGGCAGCATGCATTTCGAGGAATAGCATGAGTCTATTTGAAAACCCTATACATCTATATACCATTGGTGTTTCCAACCTCAGGCTCTGTTTAGACCATATATAAGCTCAGTCAGAACCAGTGTGTATAGCACAGTGGAATACAATTCTAAAGCTGTGAGGTCGGTGAGGTAAGCTTGAGAAAGTAAACCGGTCCTTTTGCGGTGAAATACAACAACTTTTTAAACAAAAACACATAATCTGTTTGCTCCACTGCTAATGGCGGACCTGTGCTGTCCTTGTTTGTTTGACAGTATGTACCACAGGTGGTGAGGTGTTCTGTGTTCCCGTTCTTAAAATGAAGCCCATCTGTTGCGTTTTAAGATTTAGTGCTTTATTTATGCCCATAGCTTTTCCATTATCTTGCACTTGGTGCCCTTAAAAGCTGACTTTATTATGTACCTGTATTCTGTAAAAAAAAGTGACCTGAACTGCTTGCTGAAGAAAAATACCATTCATTTATTTAACAGATGCCGTTGCTGCCTTTAAATATATAATGTGGTTTGATTGGGATTGTATTTGCAGCGCTTGTATTTGTTTCAGACTTGTATTGTTATCATTATTATTATTACTACAGTGTCAGTATACAGTATGTGCTACCTTAATATACCTTAATCAGATTAACAGTGTCCTCCTAAGTGTCACCATTAGGAGAACAAGTCATAGGTTGTTGTTAATGCATGAGTAATTTTACACCAACCACCCACTAAACACTAAGCGCATTAATGCTAATTCAGAAATCACTCATGTCATAAATGTAACCATTTATTGCATGAAATGCGTAATACAGGTTCCACTCTTTCAGGGCTCTCCTTGCTGTAGGATTTAAGGCATGACAAACAGATGTCAGATACGGCAGACCAACATGTAGAATCCTTTTTTACACACAATACATCACTTGATGCCCCTTATCATCTGCTGCATCTGGCCAGAGATTGGGATAAGAGAATAGGCACTCGTCACTCTCTCTAGTGTTCGTCAACAGCCCACACAGATACAGTATATGCAAAGGCAAGACATACCGTACTGTGTATGGATACGCGTGAACATATTCTACTCTTGTGAAAAGCCATGTGAACAGACGGCGCGCCTGCTGTTTCCTGGATTACCGGGATGTCTGGTCAGATATCTTGAGTCTAATCGTTGGCTCTGAGACTACATGTCTCAGAACATGTCTAAGGATCACACAAAGATAGAAAAAATAGAACCCAAGATCTAACGGGGCATATTACTTTTACATGAAGATATGAACCCAGCAAGCCACCAACAGTTGGTCAGGAGTACTAGAACTTTGACAGCAACAACCCAAGTCCTCTGCTCAGAAGATTGCTATCATTATTATTATTACAGTGTCAGTATACAGTATGTGCTACCTTAATATCAGATTAACAGTGTCCTCCTAATTATCACAATTCAGTTTCACTGTCTTAGAAGTCAAAGGCTGTTGGTAATGTGTGAGTCATTTCACACCAACCACCCACTCAACACTGAGTGCATTAATGCTAATAAGGACTGTTGCAGAACAAAAACATGGGCGGATGGTGTCTCTAGTAAAACTGTAGCATACGCTTTGTGTCATAATATGACAATACATACTTCCTCTTGTCGCTCATCCTCTGTGATGACAGGTTTACACTATGTTTCATGGATGATTTGGACATATTTATTAGAAGAAAGAAAAAATGATCAGAGAAATTCTCATTCTGTTTCTCCAAATATAAAAAAAAAAAAATAAAATGAAAGAAAGACGATTGATGAAGAGAAAGCTTTGCACTGCATCTTGTTTCACCTGCAACAACAAACAGCCTGAGTGGCATGAATCCACATTGGGTAAATGGGCTGATTTGGAGTCGCACATCATGGATAATTCTATCATTTAGGTTACGTCAAGTCCTGAGACTGGTGTGCAGACTTCCTGCATTGCCGGTGACAGCCCACTGTCACTGTACGACTAAACGCTAAATGGATAGAAGAGATACATTACCGAGATTGCTTCTTACTTACTGGTGATGTCATGAGTCACAACACAAGGACACTAACTTCATACATGTATTGTTATATATTCAATGGAATCATTGTAGAACGTATGTATGATCTATTTAACTATAGGAAAAGCACTTTCTCTCTAAACATAAATAATACATTGATGCCAGAATGCGGTTATAATTAAACTAATAATTTTGTCTATCCTTTTCTATTTTCATATGTTTTGATGCATCCAATTGGCCAGAATTGTCTCTGGCTGACACTAATTGGCTCCTCCCCATGATAGAGCGCCCAATCATAGCGAGTCAAACATTTGAACAAGCAGAAGGTTGTATTTCAGCAAGGCTATTAGAAACTCATAGCGGCGTAATGCTACTCTCAGCTCTCAGTCGATATGATACTGGATATTGCCATTACAATGATTTAGGACCTTTTGACTCAAGAAGTTCAAGATTTTGACTTTCAAAGGCAATACAAAATATGTGAAACTGCTTTTGTTGAATATTTCAACGACAGAAAACACACTTATGTACATTGCAATGAAAACGCCAATCCCCTTGTAGCTGCAATGCACCATGTCACTGTGATTTAGTCTCATGCAAAGCTACGGCATTTCCTTGCTTAGTTGATTTCAGTTGGTGTGTATGACGGCGTTGCAGTATTTAGTGCGGTATTGCACACGGTGTAATGAAGTTGTTTCTGTATTCTCAGTCATGCTATTACTGTTGTGTGCTACAACCATAGACATCGACTGCATGCACGTGCCAAAGAGCCTGTTCCATGTTAAACTCGCCTCACTCCTCCTGTTATTACATGGCTGCATCTGCACGAGTGCATTGCAATGCGCGCACACACACACACACACTCACTCACTCACAGAAACACGTAGTACAGGGAAGGAAAGGTGTTACGAGAGATTTTATGATTTAGATGTTTAAATATGTATTGCTCAATTTTTACGTCTCATGTCACTTATTTATTTTGCAAGATTTCATCAAACGACACTTGGTCACATCCATGAAAAGTTCAGTGCAGTTGAGTCGGGTTAGGGTTCCATTAAATGCGTGTGGACTGGGTTAGCAGTGGTAGTTACCATGCACCCATAAGAAGTTAAAGAGCTGGTTTTACAGGCTGGTCCGTTTCCTCATAGTTACTCCTGAATCTATAAGGTTCCCCCAGGGGGGCTGAGGCACAGTGATGCCTGACTAATTTTTAAACACACCCTCTGGCCCCCTTTTCTTAGAGATAGGGACCACTGCCCCGAGTCTGCCCATCCAAGGACGCTGTCCCTGAAGTCCCAGCAATGTTGCAGAGTTATCTCCGCCAACCAACAAGCACCAACCACAGCCAATGGCTTCAGCTTTTCCCCCAGGCTCTCATCCTCTCCTGGCAGCCCGCCACTGAGGTCTTTACCAGGGAAATGAGTTCCGGCCCCCGCAAACACCTCCAATCCCTACCTCCAGCCCCTTTCCTCACTCCTCACTCCTCTTTCTGTCATTGAGCATAATTATAGTACTAGGATATATACATTTTAGATGATTATCAATCAATGGTTTTAGATTTAGAACTAATGTAGAACTAAAAGCAGTTACCACAATCATTTCAAGCATCTGAGGACTCATGTAACACTTTTACAAATGATGATGATCTGATAAGATCTGAAAAGGATGTGAGATGTTGTATAGTATCTATCAATCTTTCTGAATTGTAGAAAGATTGATAGAACTTTCTGAACTAACATTTAATTTGTTGTGTGTATACTACTTGTACAATATGGACAAATAGTCAAATATGTATTGTCATTAAAATATATATGTTCTTCAAATTACTGCCTATTGTCTCATCGCCAGCCTCAATATATATTTTACATGCATCCCTGGTGAACGTTATCTATTCTGAACACCTTGAGGTCATATCAGCCCTATATACCAGACAGACCTGTTGGTTCCCATTTAGATTATGGATGGTTATTGCATCCCTCTGGCTGTCCTTCAAATTTAACCAGTTTGCCCCTGCATGAACGCTTATCTTGTCACGCGGAAGAGGACTGGCTGAAAAGAGATCTTTGACTAAGTTATCTGAAGAACTGACTATTTTTAACACTTTAACACTTCAAACTTTCTATTAAAAGCCTACATATTCCTTGGTTGACAAGTTCTACTTTGGTTACTATGGAGGTAACATATCAACATATCTGTTACCTCCGTAGTATGTAGTGTGCCGTTTAGAAATGCATTTTATGTTCACAATGACATATGTTGTATGAGGACAACGTAGTTTTCTTATTTTCGAAGAAGAACATCAAGTTCAGCAAGGTTGTAAACGTTGGTATTGTACCATTAAAATGTCATATAAGCATGGCCTGCAACTGGGTCATCCTGCATTTTAGTGATCCCTCTTTGGAGAAAGAAAAGTGCTTCTTCAGAAGTTAGGATTTAGAGGAAAGTCACATGACTAGAACTCCACTTGACTTGAACTTTGTTGAGTGGAAAAAGGTGTTATTTTTTGTGTCTACACATGGAGCACACAGACCTCAGTCTGTGTGCAAATCAACACTAGGCCTTACTGTAGATGTTTATTTGTCTCCACTTGTTATTTATCTACAGTATGTCTCTAAGGCTTGTATTTCTTGGCTCATACGGTGAGTGTGTCGAACCATTGCAAGACAGGAATATAAGTATGGTTTGAAATTACAATGGTCAATTTCACTGCTTGAGAAAATACCTTAGCTAAGACCTTCTTTAGCCAAACCAAGGCTTGGGAGTTTTTCTTTCACTTCTTGTGAGGTCACTTGAAGCACACCATCTTGTTTCAACATCTCAAGAATGTGGTTTTTTTTCTGTATCCCGCTTAGCACTGTGTCAAAGTAAATCATTTTCTTCTTTAGCTCAGCAGAGTCATAACCAGATTTTGGAGTTGGAACCATATGTTGGGTGTTGTAAGGTTTTCAGATCATATTAATTTGGTGGTTGAGATAAACTCTCACAGACACACACACACAGACACACATTAACACATCTAGGGAATACAGTCTGCTGTCTGTGAAGCATTTTATTTTATTGTGAACTCACAAACAAACAAAACGCAGACACTACAGAAAGCCATAGGCATAGAAAGAGGCATTCATACGAGGAATGTGTTTTTTTGTGCTTTACATTTGGAAATGCTGCAAAAAGTTAGTTGGCCAGAGGATTATGATGATTTGCAGCTAGGCCTACATGCCATGTTGACATGCTCTAGTTGTTTCTCTTTCCTGCCTCCTTGTCTATTTATTGTTGACCCCCTCCATATGCTAACTCCAAATTAGCATGCAATGCTTTAGATTAATTCATGTCAACAATATTCATACCTTATTTAAATGAGCATTATGCTCGTTGGTAGGCGACATCATTAACCCAGGAGGAATGGAAGACTAATCACTTTATACAACAACTACAATGATCACATTTATGCAGCCTATGCTCATTTCATCAGTTTAGCCATAATACATTTTAATTGAGTTTCAATAAATACAATAAATGAAAGTAAATACAATACTGGATATTTCGTTCTCAATGGGTTTGCATCAGGCAAAGTTGTGAAGCAATTTTCTGAACAAGGTATTTGCTCTCATAATTACATTTGGACGCAATCTGTGAAAAAAACAATCAAACTTTGTCTGGATTTTTTGTTGTTTTTCCACTTATTTCTATCCAGCCATCTATCTTTTATGTGTTATTTGAGGTCTCGCTGGTGCGTGTCAGAAGTGAGGTCAGGCTCTGCGGTAATGATGGTAGACAGCCCAGGCCTGGGCTGCACCACTCGGCTATGGCATTAGCCTTGGGATTACGAGTCAGGGAGGCAGTAAGCGTGTATGTATGCCTTACAGGCTAATCCTACACTGGTCCAGAATGATGAACACATTTTAGCCAGAGGCCTCCACCAGGGCTGTGGCTAGGGGGAGGAGGGGGTGTCCTGGCTGGATTATCTTGGTTTTTTATATTTTTTGGAAAGTGATGGTATTGTGTGTATGTGTGTGTGTCTATATATACATACACACATTGATTTGTTGTTTATCGTCCATATGTGATACTTCAGATTTCACTGTGCAAATGCAATTCTCCTAAAAATGGAGGACATCGGTGGCATTAGCAACATGCTACACATTTGTTTTATGTGTTTCCATACAGGGAAAACTAATCTGATCTCCTTTCTCTTCCCCCCTATTCTCCTTCTCTGTCTTGCTCTACAGCAGCAGATGGTGAGGAACCAACTACACCAGGTGGGCAATGTTCATGCTCTGTGACGTGTGTGTGTGTGTGTGTGTGTGTGTGTGTGCGCACATGCGCGCACTCATGCATTTGTGGTGTCTGTGTGTGTGCAATCACATTGAGTCATTTCATCCAAAGGGACTTCCATGGTCTCATTCTGGTGCACATTCAGACATTATCAACGATCTCTTGTTTTCTCAAGCGCTCTACCTTTCCTATGTTCTCTATTGGCTTAACCCTCGGTATTGATTCACTCAGCAGACCTGGGCAGCCGCGTTTACACTCATCTTGTATTCAATCTACCTACCTGAGATCATTTAATTGTATTATTTGGTCGTCTGTCACATGGAAGACCCCTCAATTGTACGACTTCGAGAGCGTTTTTGCGCTTCTGACACAATTTGTCACAAATAAACCAGAACCCATTTTACCCATTCTTTGTATTTCATTTTCATTTATGTTAATCCATCAAAAAAATAAAAAACTGAACAGATTTGTCTCAATACTGCTGAGGAAAAAGTGCATGTTGAATAATTCATCTGTGGCTCATAACGTGAGAGTGAATCTCATTGTAGGAATACTTATTGACAATTGTTGAAGAAGGCTAAACATTGCTGGGCAAATGGAATTCCCAGTTCTTTTTTTAGTTCATGTTATTGTAAATGAGTTCATTGTGCTTTCTAATCAATAATAATAAAAGTTGCAATTTCAGTTTCACTTTTAAACTTGCACCTAAAAATCGAATACTTGCCTGGACTTGAGCCATGTTACAGCTCATCCCCTTCGGTCAAAAGGTTGGTTAAATGAGTCCCTGAACCAGTTGGTTCATATGTAGGGAATCTCTATTAAAAGAACCTGCGTTTCATTTCACTGCAGAATTCATTTTCAGTTTTTCTCCCTGCAGCTTATAGTGTGACGCGAGTGAGGACCTATAATATCCTTATTATAGAAAAATCCCTTGAGCTAAAGCACATGTAGTGTAAACTATAGTACAGGTCACACCACCATGGACATACACATTAAAGCGCTTCATCATTATTATTAGTATTATTATCGTTTCAGGAGCACACATACACACACACAGTTATCAAGAGATCTCTATTAGGTGTGACTGTTGAGCAGTGACCTGGAACTGGACGTGGGAGGGAGGTAAAAATAGGGCAGAGCGATGCAGGGGTTCAAATGACATGTGACAGGCATCAAAAATGGGAGGTGCTCTTGGTAGGGAAAAAAAACGTAGTCGTCATATTCCTTGACAGGCCTCTACTGTAAACGACCTCTTTGACGGTGGTGTCCGATGTTTCTACGTTTCCGACGTGGAGCGTTTAGCATAGGGTGAAGCAACACGCATTCCTCATCCCATAATACAATCCAAACGTAAGCAATATCCTTGAGTTTAGCTCAATAACTCTGATGGCTGAAAGATACATATTTTGTATGTTTGATTATTATATGATTATAATACCAACACAAGAAGGAAGTGTGTGAACACTTGCTTCCACTGTGCTACTAGGCTACCATGCTATCAAAAGTACCCTTTTGATAAAGCGAGAGAGAGAGAGAGAGAGAGAGAGAGAGAGAGAGTGAGCTTTGATCTACTTTGTCTACTAAGTGCAAACTGTGTTGTTGATTATGAACAACATTAAGTGATATTATGTATATTATCATATTCAATTCACTGTCAAGCGCCAGTTGAGTGACTTCTTGTGTACAACTGACAGGTTACATAATGCTATTTATTTTTCTGTGTTCATGGAAGAGGCATGAAAAAAAAATATTAAATGTGTGCCTGGAGATCAATCTTTTCAAAATAAAACACTTGGATTGTCAAAATAAGGATTAGCAGATAATGGATTGAATGTCTCCAAGTAAAACACATAACAGTAATTGTGCAATGAATTTCAAATAAAAATGGAGCCAGCCTCTCTAATTGACTTAATGCCTATTAGATTTGATTTTAGTCACTTTTGGCATATCAGACTTTGCCTGCTCACTAACTTTGGGAAAAATGGTAGCGGCTTCTTCCGACTCTAACTTTTTACGACACGGTTCCTCTGACATTTACATGGCATTTAGTCTCTGACATGCCTCCATCTTCTCCTGCAATGTAAGACATGTGTCTCAGGGTCAGAAAAGCAGAAAGTACTTATAAATAATAGTATAAAATAATAATTAAATAATATTAAATAATATTCTTGTGGGGGTTTAAAAAAAAAGAAAGAGTTGATAAAAGACAAACACGCTTTTGAGTGGAGCCATCGAAAAGAATTAAGACCAGGCCCCTTTTTAACGATGACACAGTGGCAAAGGTTAGGGGACGGACATCAAATAAAGCAGGCATGGAATCACCCAGGGCAACGATTTGCATTTCAACCGCGCTGTGGGCATCAAGTGAGATTAAGTGATTCAACCTCTTCTAAAAAAGAGGGTTGTAGGAAGTGTACAGAGGCCAAGAACATCCAGAGTGGAATCAACCGTCAAACATATAAATCCTAACCGCTTTAAAGAGCACATTTCTAGACGTTCTAGACGAGCCACGCGGTGACGTGGTACAAATGAAGGGAAGAGGCTGGGACTACGCCTCCTTACTTAATGGCACCTTGGATCATAATTGCTATTTAGCATTACGAGACACGTTACACTTTTGAGCGGTTTTTATGGTGGACCAAGCCGTCAGTAGTCCGACACGCCCTTTTCATACGGCACTGCGGGGATTGCAATTAAGATGGCTGAGGGGAGCTACAAAATGCGCGCCATCAAGTGGATGGAAGTGAACGGGGAGATGATTCCCAGGAGATGGTTTCTGGATTTAACCCAGGAAAAGATAAAGGGATTGATGGTGCATTCTTGCCAGATAGGCCAGAGAGCGCCGCCTCAGCCACTACAGTAAATGGTCACTTCGCCCCCCTCGTCTTGACCTACTTGACTGGGATGAGTTAAGATCTTAATCAATGCACAGCCAGCCAGCCGGGGATTCAAAAGGAGATGAAATGCAAAGGCGCCGACCTTGCTGTGACCCCTCCCCGTTCAACATACTGAGCTTAACTGATTGCAGGGTCAGTTCAAAGATGGTCATTTCATCCTTCTGCTTATTTACCGTGAACAGTACACAATTTACCAGTTTGTGTAGAACGGACTTCAATGCATAGCTCAACTTGAAACGGAAAAGAAAAGATGGGATCTGTTTTGGCCTTATCATGCGGTGTGTTTGTATACTTCCCGTTTTGCCAATTTACACTGACAACTGAATGTGATTGTTGGCCCATTATATTCTTGGGACATGTGCATGACGGTTCCCATCCAATGAAACCAAGCATCACAGTCAGGTGTACCTGTAACCCGCCAAACTGCCAGCATTGTGAATGATCTGCAAGTAAACAGAGGCTGCTTTTCTGTGTTAAGCATTGCTCTAGTTTTCACCCCTGATTGATTGGTCTCTTTGCAGCCTTGTAAAGAAATCACCCGGCTCCTGCCGGACATAACATAGGCTCCCATCAATCACTGCCCGAAGGCTAGCTTGTACAACAAAACAAGGGCTGACATGCACATAGAAATGCCCCTCCTCACTTTCTCCTTTAGACATGCATCACCTACACACACAACACACACACACACACACACACACACACACACACACACACACACACACATTTCCATGGATCTTGATAGATCTTGATGCTTTTCCTTTGGTGAAAGTGTGTGTGTGTGTGTGTGTGTGTGTGTGTGTGTGTGTGTGTGTGTGTGTGTGTGTGTGTGAATGCTTGGGCTAGCCATGCTGCTCACAAATGGTATTATTCTTGTGTATGTGTGTATATGTTTACAGTTGCATGTGTATATGTATGTTTCGAAAACAATGCCACGATTCTGCTCCTCAAATAATCAAAAATGGTCATTTGAGGAGAAGACGTTTTGCCCCGAGAACACGGAACACGCAACGCTCACGATAACACACCCTTCCCGCCGCCCTTCCCTGCTCGCCAACCTTCCTGCATTTTCCCTCTGTACCTTTTTCTGATTAATGCACTCTCCATTAAGGAGGCTGTCGGGACGCGTTGGCAGGACCATAGATTGCCTAGTCAAAATGACAAAATGTGAAACCTGTCACCCTCTCTCTTGCAGAGCCAGGCCTTTGAGGGAGAAAAAAAAACAACTTTCCTCGGTTCAACTGATTAGCCCCTCATCGTATTATTACTGAATCAAGATTAGCCTCTGAAATGGAGTGAATTGGATGGAAGATTAATGAAATTAATTTTCTGCTTTCTTAATTCTACACGGCAGTGAACAATGCAAGCTTTCTTGAAGTGTTTTATGACAATTATTATTATTTTACTGTTATGTTGGCATCTTGGAATGAGACATTTCCTTACACTAATGTACACTAACTAACCACCAATGTTATTTTAGTAAATTGCCAATTGCTATTGGCTGTTTTGTTGTTTGTGGATAAAATGTTGTTCTTTCTTTAAAAGGAGATAATGGAAATACAATACAGGCAAATGTAAAGAAAAGCTCAGACTGTACTTTTCAAATCAAACTGGCAAATGTCAATACAAAATATTTCAGAGCAAATTCAGTGCATTCATCACTGTCATAACATTTGTAATGCAAACGTTTTCCCAGATCATTTAAATTGATATTTCTCACTGGATGCTGTTACAGCATCCTTTGTATCCAATACACTTGCAAGGGTACAACTTCTCCTCTCTACTTCATAGTATTCTCCCCACCTCATCCATGTTTGCATTAACACATCTCCCGTGAGAGATTTCAGAAGTTTGCCCAAGTCTCCACCTCCTCAAAGTTTGACTGCCTCCATGCAGTTATGCTGCTCCAATGTATAAAAGATGAGGCAGCTACCGGCAGACCTTAAGTTATGAATCCAATAATCATGTATCAAGGCCCTGTCATTTACATTTGGCACCACACTGCAGGTTAGCCAGGGAGAGGTTTTCAGGTGCCGGTGTTATGGACACAGCCTCTAAGGTAATATATTGCTGAATAATCAACAGCCTTGACAGTGCCACCTATTTATTTATTCCTTTCTTGAGTTTTTTTTCTGTCCATTATGGAGTGATTTTTGTTGTTTTGTTTTTTTGTTTTTTGGACTCAAATCACATTCTCCTGTCTTTTTCAAACTATGGCAGAAACCACGATGCCGTTACATAAATCATGTATTCTTTGCACACCAGAACAGATCTCCCGCAAACATTATTTTCAAGTCAGTCCTTCTGCAATGTCTCCTTGTATTTATGATTAGAATGTATTTGTTATGAAAAAAACGAGATAATTTATATAATTAAGAATATTTGCACGACACTTCTTTTTTAGAGCATTTTTAGAGCATTTCGAGCATACAAGGGTATGCTCGAACAAAAGAAAAGTAGTCTCTTATAGATGGTGTGTTCAGTAAACCTTAGTTAAAGGGCATCTGCCCTTAGCAGCCTGAGTATTTGTAACAAACGGTCACATCCAGGTTATCCAGTAACCTCAGGCCATAATCAATCACAGCCTGTTTAGCAGTGCGGTTTTACAGCTGGTATCGTATTTGTAAAAAAAAAAAAAAACAGAAAATACTGCCATTCTTACAAACTTCATCTCCATGAATGAAACATGCTATTGTGTTGCAGCTGCTATTAAAATACATAACACACATATTTAGTTCAGTAGTAAAGCCCTTAATGCAACCACGTGAACTTGTGAGTGTGTGAGTGTGTCGGTTTCTGCTGGAGACTATGTAGGCTACTAGAATATATATTGGATTAACTGTAGGTTTTTTTTTTCTTTTTACGGCGTGCCCTACAGCCATTCCTTGCACTCCTCTTAGCACCACGAGAATTGTGATGAAGTGTTGCATCCCTAGAGGGAATATATGTAATAATTCTTTTGACTGTGACCTGGACTGGCCTCTGGACGGCAGAGAGACCTGCAGTCGTCACTGACAGCCAGCTACTTCTTGATTTGATTTCATGTCAAGTCATGTCAGCCATGTCACGTCTTTCTTGTTCGCATCAAACTCTTTCACTCCTGTAGTGTGTGTGTGTGTGTGCCTTGCTAATCTATTGAGTTAAAATGTGGTACAAATATTGTTGCTTTGTGTGTGTTTGATGTTGCAGTGATACACACTGTTATATTGTATGTTGCAATAATAATAATAATAATAATGACTATCATGACTGGTAATCATTGAAATATCCCCACTGTAAACACAGTGGGGATCCCATTTGAATATTCTGCGTAGCTCTGTTCATTATGACATGAGTGAACATTCTTCTCACATTTAATTGTGTTCTTGTTCAGGTCCATGCCATCCAAACCCTTGCCACAACAGAGGAATATGTGAGATCAGTGAGAGCTTCAGGGGTGATACCTTTATTGGTTACGTCTGCAAGTGTCCACCAGGATTTAGCGGGATTCACTGCCAACACAGTAAGTCAGGCAATTAGCCATTTATTCTTTATTTCTGTGTTACCACTTATCCATCTTTTATACGTTCATTATTGCTTCTTTCCCCAGTTATATGCTGGTTGTTAAATATTTGAATATTCCACAACCCAGAGTAATGACCTTGGATAGTGATTTACTGGTGTGTAGCTGACATGAAGTGAGCCTTTGTTGAAATAATAGGTTCAGCAAAATGATCGAGATTGTGTTCGAGAAAAGAAAAATGCTGAAGAGGCTTTCTTTCATGCTCTTATGAAAGGCATTTTCATGGGGGTGTCAAGCTTTGAGGTAACACCCTGTGTAGGTTCAGGACCATTGTTCCCAATAATATTTCTGCTTTCTTCATAACAACCATTGAGCATTAATTCACTCAGGATTATGAGGGGAAAAGTCTCTTGCAAAGGTTGTGTGCGTTCCTTTACCAAATGTGATTATTTTCTCAAGAATATCACTCAAACAAATCAAAGCCTTCTGGTGTGAGCTATTTTGACATTTCAAAAGCACTTTTAGCTCAACAGTTACCTTGATTAAGTTACCTTTATCAAAAATTGTCATTGCAATACATTGCAGCAGGTATAGGTATAGTTATTTTTAAGTTAAATTAAATATTTAATAGTGCCATTTTATAGACTCAATACAACAATCAGAATCTGAATTGACTTTATTGCCAAGTAATTTTAACACGTACAAGGAATTTGCCTTGGTGTTTGGTGCATACCAATACAACAACCAACATAAATATAAAATAGAAACATTTACCATTATGACACAATATACAAAGAATGTATGTTTGTTTTTAAAATAAAACAGCTGCACAGTTTGTCCAATAATGTGTACCATGGAATGTGCAGATGTTCACAGTATGAAGTAGAACAATATGTGCAATGTGTAAAGAAAGAAATGTGCTTTAATGGTGATTTATGTTAATGCATTGTGTAGTGTCTATGCGGGGGTAAGAGTCTCTGTCAGTGGGGGTCCTGGGCCTTGTTGATGAGGCCAGCAGCAGGCGAGGATGAAACTGTTCTTGGGGCTTAAGGTTTTGATCCGGATGGACCACAGCCTCCTGCCAGAGGGAAGTGTTTCAAACAGTTTGTGTCCGGGGTGGGAGGGGTCAGCCACAATCTTCCCTGCTCGCCTCAGGGTCCTGGAGGCATACAGGTCCTGGAGAGTTGGCATATTGCAGCCAATCACCTTCTCTGTGGAGCGAATGACACGCTGCAGTCTGCCCTTATCTTTGGCAGTGGCAGCAGCGTACCAGATGGTGATGGAGAAGGTGAGGATGGACTCAATGATGGCGGTGTAGAACCTTTGGCAGGATGAACTTCTTCAGCTGCCGCAGGAAGTACATCCTCTGTTGAGCTTTTTTGGTGAGAGAGCTGATGTTCAGCTCCCACTTGAGGTCCTGGGAGATGGTGGTTCCCAGGAAGTGGAGAGACTCCACAGTGTTGTCTGGGGACAGCACAAGGTGCACACATTACTACAGAGGTCAGGGCGATGGGACTGCAGTCATTCATTCTTGTGGTCCTCAGCTTTTTGTGGACTGGGAGGATGTTGGAGGTTTTGAAGCAGGCACGATATATTTGAATGTGGCATGTTTCCAGTGAGGTGTTAAAGATGTCTGTGAACATCAGAGACAGCTGATCAGCACAGTGCTTCAGGGTGGAACAAGAGACAGACTCTGGCCCAGCTGCTTTGCGGGGGTTTTGTCTCTTGAAGAGTCTGTTAACATGTCTTTCCAGGATGGGGAGAGTCGTCATTGTGGTGGGGGATGAGGTGGCCAATGAGGTGGGCAGCTGTGGAGTGGCCCAGG
>OMNS01069938.1:1421-14286 GCA_900303225.1 Laemonema laureysi
CTCTTTTTTTTCCCCCCCCCCCCCCCCCCCCACCTCCCCAATCCGAGTGTCTGTGGCTACATCCGAATGCCAGATGTCCATTGTGCAGCTGTGGAAACTGGTGGTGTCCTTGAAGATTAGGGTCACCATAGCAGTAGGCCTACACACACACACACACACAGCCACCCACACGCAGGCAAGACATATAACAAGATACATTGCATGTCCCTGCCAACTAAATCCAAGAGTATTCACTTGCCGAAATAGTCTCTGATACACGCTCAATATACGCGGGGTTTGCATATTACGAAACAAAAAGATATCAACGAAAATGCGTAGTTCCAGTGATTCTAGTAATGCCTTATCAATAAATTGAATCATTGTCCAATCCGGGTTGAGGATCGTATAGCATATGCGGAGTCCTGCAGCTTGCCAGGAACTCAGCCGGGTGCCCGGCCAGCGGTCATAGACAGAACAAAGGAGGTAGAGGCACTCTCATCTTTCACAAGGTGTAGCAAAACCACAGCTCCCGAGATTGTACACCGATCAGGACAAACACAATGAATGTATCATGTGTTGACATTTCACCTCGTTGCCCGCCTACGACAGGTATATTGTATAAACCCAATATTAGACCACCATGAAAAATCAGACACAAAGAAGCATGCCGCTCCAATAGTCTATTTAAAGCACAGGTCGTGAGCAGTGTTAGTGAAAGTAAAGGGTCCCATTCATTATTTATACTGCTGACACGGCTAGCGTTGGACCGAAAGGAGAAAGGTGCAGCTCAAATACAAATGTATTGTCAACAATTTAAACTGCCATCGTTGTCATTTGAATATATAATTCAGATTTAAATCTGCAACATAGTTAGCGGTGAAGTACCCTAGTAATGATCCTAAAAGACCCAAACACATGACATTAAAAACACGATGCACAGAGCGTCATGTCATCCACCTACCAGTCGGGATCACCGGGCAAACTAAAGACAAAGCAGCAGGGGACGAGCTGCGGAATGACAGCAGCGCAGAAGGCTTGTGCTCCTCCGAACAAAGCAGGCTTGCCAGCAGGTTCAGCATCCTCGCTCATTACTTGCCAACTTCTGCATTATTTCACAGACTCCATTGTGCCAAACTCACTTGCTGTTCGTACACAGCCTCAACTGCAATGAATGTACTGTAACTGTGGCTTGTTTCCGATTCCGATAACAAAAAAGGCAGACAAGGAGGCGTGGAAGAGAGGCGCCCTCGCTAGTCATTCAGAGTCACTGGTACCTTCAAATGTGAATGGCCGCGTGCTCGGCTGGGCAATGTGGGCATGCATGCACGAACTGAGCACATCCGCTGACGTAGAACTGCCCGACCTCATTGGACGTCTGCAAATAATATAGCTTATTGACAGATAAATTGTTGTCCTGCTTCCGATCTCATTGTGCCTCTGCAAATTATATTGTTGATATTGCCAATTGTCCTGCTTCTGACCTATTTTGCCGTCTGCAAATAATATAGCCAGACAATTGTCTCGCTCTAGCACCTATACGTTTTAAATTTCCGTAAGATTATGCCATATTGGACACGGAAACGTTATTTTATGTGTCCTATTTCTATTCAGCAATTTGGGTCGATTCGGAAGTGCAACCCAAGAAAGAAACATTGAAATACCGCACGAGCAACGGCAATGGCGTCGTTGCAACACTAGGGGACCGCTTTAAACCGTGTCCAGGCAGCAGAGCAATACATACAGAGCATCACTGTCACATTAAATCTGAATTAGGTCGTCTTACCTAGGTTAACTGCGGCTATTTCGTCCTTTACTTCGATGTTTAGGTCCCAAGATGTGTGAACAGGACCACACCGGCCATGCAATTCCTTTAAACAGGCTTGATGATAATCGGGAAGCCAGCTAAGGCATGGATAGGATTAGGCTTCGAAACATCTGCTACATTTACACCCCGTTCTGCTGATAGTATAACGTCTGACTCTCCTGGGCGAAAGCGACTGTTGTTCCCTGCTCTTACATTCGACATATTAACACGATAACACGGTAGACTACCACATGCGCATTTTAGATTTCTATCTTACCAACAGGCCATAACAGTAGGCCCACTATAGTAGCAAATGTAAATTCATTGTCCGTTTAGAGATACCAAATTAATGAAGGAATGTGTTGTAGATAAGTAAAAATGCAACAAAGACCCACGAAGAGCCCCGTCCGAACAGTCTGCAGCTCATAATGTGTTTTGAAAAGCTTAGTAGTATGTTCAAAAATGAGCATGGGCAATATTGTGCTGTCTATTTTTATTAAACACTATGCTGAGAAGCAACACACCAACCATAAAAACGATCAACCGTGGAAACAATGTAATAGCAAATGAATTAAGTTCAATCTAAAAGGGTATAACAGACACGACTAACAGAACTAAACTATATAGACAGCCTACAGAGCTACGTCAGCTAGCGCTAGCCAACACATAAATATGAGTAAGTGTGCATTACCTCTTCGAATTACATTCCAATGGAAATATGAATGTGGCAGCCGTTAATCCCCTGTGCAATAACTGAATGGGTCGAGGAGGACTGACGACCCAATATTATTTTTTCCCCCTAAGAAACTTGTACACTTGCTGAAGACCATTTGTTTTGGTTTTAAAAGCGGACTTGAAGAACAAATATCGCGAGAAGTCAAAGTACCGAGAGAACCGTCGCTGTTTTGTTCCAGTTTTGTTCCAGTTTTGTTCGGCCGGGTTTGTTCGGGTTTGCTCTTTGACCAAGTTCAAACAGAAATCATAAATTTTCTTGTAAAAACTCAAAAGTAGTAGTTATGTATTATTTAGGTATTTGTGTATTTATTATGATCATGATTATGATGATGATGATGGTTATTATTATTATTATTAGTAGTAGTATATTAATTTTAAATACGCATATAAAAGGCCAACATAAATGTACAAAAATATGTTATTTAATACTGTTAACACAGATATGACATTCGATATCATGGCTGTAACAGCTGGTCTAACAATCAACAAAATGCAGCTAAACATTGCGAGTGCAAAAAAAAGTAGGTCTACAGCCATATGCAACTAATTAAAAGTCTTGATAGACTCAACATAACTAACACAATTAATGGACTATGACTAAAAAAATAATTTAAAATAAGAAAAAGCATTTTTCTATAATCACCCACGTCGTTGGTCCTACTGGCGTTTCTCATGGGCTATTTGTGAAGGCCTATATACATACATACATACAAGCTATATATTATTAATTCATTTGCTATTACAGGCCTATGCCGAATTGACAAAAGTGCTTGACACATTACGATATGGACGTTTTTCTTGTTCAAAAGTCTTCTCGATCTTATCCCCGTTATTGACAATACAATGTATAAACTATTCTTAGAAAATAACATTAAATATGGAAAAACAAAAAAACTGGGCAGCACCTATAAGTAGGCTATTATAAATAATTGTAGGCATATTCTGTAAGTATACTTGTAAGTATGCTTTACGTATTACAGGGGTCTCAGACTCTTGGCCTAACTCATGGTTTAATGTGAGTGTCTTGAGTTAAGAACCTTCTCCAAAAGGGTTAAAGCCAATGTGATTTGCTCGGGCGTTAGATCCTTGGAATCAGGTAGGTCCACAAGAAGGGGACTTGTCTGTGCACCCGTCCGTCCCGCGTTGGAGATCGATCCGGTGTGAATGTTTCCCAGTTTCATCTGAAGCCAATCCTGACGGTCTCGCGCGTGCTTGTGCTCCCACACATTGTGCATGAGTTGAACTTCACTCACCGACCTTTTACTTTATGGAGAAAAGACGTGCCAGTATTAAGGTTTGTTAAATTGACTCAATTCGCATAATTTGATCATTTAATTCATATGGGCACCTTTACGTGAATGAGGAAGGAAGGATTCGGAAAATACCTGAGTGGTTGTGCCCCGCAATGTGTCAGTATGTACAGGCCAACGAAGAGGACAACACGCAACGTTTTATCCACACCTTTGATTGGCATCTTGATATTTATGTTCTGTAAAAAGAAAATGCTTTACAATGAGAACCACTCAATCAGTAGTCTGTTCAATATGAAACAATGCAATAAACAACAACGGAAGCTATAGCCTACATTTATTTAGCATAACTTATGTATATTTTTTAAACTTTAAAAATAACAACATACCTTAAAAAAAACGTAGATCCTGTGTGTTGGTCCTGGTGCAAAAAAACCCAAAAGAAAGACATATGCTATGGTTTTGTTTCATAGCAGTTCTGATAAGCACTGAGCTCCTCCAGTTTCTTTTATAGTGAGCCCCCTTCATTGTTGCTGCTGATGTCACTCTTACAGTCCTTGGTGGGGATAGGGTGGGATAGGGTAGGGTGGGGTAGGATATGGTATGGGAATGAGAGCAGGAATGGTAATATGGACGAGATAGTGGCCTGGTTGCACATAGGCTAATAGCCAAATATGTCCCAATATCTTAATTTAAATCTTCATTCAAAAGTCCACTAGTCAAATAATAACCTATTGCTAGTTTAATGGTATGCCTTTATATTAAAGGTTCAAGCTAATTATGTAGGCCTATTATAGTATAATTATGTATTATAGAGATATGAATTGATTTCGTTTAATATGGCCCAAACATGTGTTTTCATTCTCGCCAATTAATGCTGTTTTTATCTGGCTATTTTTGGGCCTTCCTTATCATTAAAGAATGGTTGTGCTATCTTAATACCCATAGCGACACATAGCTGACCTATGGGCATGTTCTTCTTTCTTTTCTATACGTACGTCACTTTGGAAGTTTGCCACGCTCCTTTAATTTCTTCACTTATTAAAACCTACCGGAACTATTTGTCTACTTCTGATGTGCTCTTTTGGGTTGACTTCCCACGCAGGCCAGGCCTACTTCACGGCATTAGGGCCAACATTTCAACAGATTTACGACCCTCGTTGGCTATTATTGAATAGCCATGGTAACACGCGCGATTCCTTGGGAATTGACATCGTTTTAATGTGTTCACTAAAAGAACCTTTAAAAATGTAAGACGTCAGAGAAAACATCCTCAAAGGCGCCAACGGAATTTCGGGTGGCACGTCGGGGTTGATGTCGTCATGCTGTCATGGTCATTACAGGTTCAGTAGCTGAAAAAAAGTTGTGTGTGCGCACGTGCGTTTGTGTGTGGTCTTTGACCATTTGTTGAATGATGACAATTTATATTATTGTAGATTCTGGATCTCTGAATATCAATATATTGTTTGCAATTTGAACGTATTTGAACATGGGTTATTATGCATCATATTTTAGTAATTAAATAAACATTTAGTTTGTACAATCAGTAGCCTACTATTGAATACAATACCAATTTTTATTATTATTTTAGAAATGTTGTATTTCATCGCAAATTTTTGTGACAGAAAAAAATAATTTGTGACACATTTGCTTTCCTAATCTCTAACAAACCCAAGCTCTCTCTCTCTCTCTCTCTCTCTCTCTCTTTCTCTCTCTCACACACACACACACACACACACACACACACACACACACACAGACAGACATCGACACACACAGACACACACACTCACACACAGAGACACACACACAGGTGCGGATGGTACAACAAACAAAAGCTATTATTATTTGCATATTGTCACTTGTGATGTCGGCCCTGCTCTTCTCATTGAGCATCCAGCGACATCCATCCCTTCAATGGGTTCCAGTCACTGTCCCAGTCGTCCATTTAGTCTCTCTGCCCTCTGCCTTCCCCATCTCACCCCTCACCCTCAGGTCCTCCCAAGGGGACCATTCCATGGGACCGCGGTTCTCTTGCTCAAGAGGAGTACTTATTTTTGTCACAGCCACTGCATTAGGTAACCACATGGGTATGAATTTTCTAAATGTGGAAGCAGGTAGGAATGGCTGTGTCGTGACACAAAGTCTCTATTTACTCAGGGTCCTTTTTAATAATTGATTTGTGGAGTTGAGACTTAGGAAGTATTAACCTGGTATTTAAAGCAGTCATTAGGTAGGTGTTGTAGCTTTTGGCTCTATGGTCTACTGCACTCTAGTACGTGCATTGAGGTCAGATATCCTTGTTTCTCTTCATGGCATTTGGCTTTGAATCTCCTCTTTTCACTCACAGCGGGTGCAAAGAAGATTAGGGTTTTTTTGGGTTGTTGTTATGTTGTTGTCTTAATCACATTGAAAGCAATGTATTGATTGGTCAAGGGGAAAGGGACAGAGCCGCCAAACCACAAGGGCCTGACTAGATAATACACCTGATCATCCCCAGTGCACCTGCTGATGTTTACACAAATGTCACCAGCAGAATGTAATTAAAGTTCACTAAATTTATGGCGGTCAGAGCTGCCTGTCCAGCTCAAGGTGACCTATTAACCCTACCTCGCTTTCCCATGATACTATTACCAACTGTGTAAGCCACGGTCCTTTCAGATGACACCCACCAAACATAACAACCTTTGACCTGAGGTAGGGATACTCGACTTTGTTGTGTCATTACCTCATGCTGGTTCAATGTCGACCATGCCGCCAATGGCATGCGCTCGCACATGGGAGTCTAGCTGGGCCACGTTTGAATCCAGAAGCAGAGGTAATTAGAAAATTGATAAAAGCCGAAAATGATTTGTCAAGCGTGACTACATTTTAACAAGTCGCTCAGGAGCCCTTTTAACAAGGGGGACATTTAAAGAAAGAACTCGCAACTCGTGCTGCTCCAAATACACCGACTAAGACTCAATAGGAATACGTCACATACTCATCCTTAGTGTCTGCCAAGCATTTAAAACTGCTGTCAGGTGCACCTGTAAGCTAAGCTGGTCACGTCACTTCAGGAATAGTCACAGTGGTGTAAATAAAGACTGCTCCAGTTCTATTTCAGGGTAAACTTTGATTTTTATAGAGGGTACCGGCCTATACAAAGACGGGCAATGAAGAAGATACATAACATAACAGAAATTCTTCTCCTTGGAAATAGACACAAGCGCAACTTTTTCTAGATACCTGGTTTAGTCGAGGTCATTCTCATTTTTTGAACGCAACATGTTTTAATGAAAGCATATGAAGTCATAGAACAGATGGAACCGATGGGACTTAGGGAATAAAGAGACTGATGTCTGGTTTGCCGTAACATAAAATAAACATGCGCATGTATTTGTACATCATTTGACATTTGATGTCTCAAACGGGTACTTAATGCAGCAGCCAGGTGCTTGTTAATCAATCCTAATCAAACTAAATAAACAGTCAATAAAAATGCAAAACAGAAAGAAATTAAATGTTGATTACATTATTTTGAGCCACCCTCCGTTTTCTAATATTTGATTACTTGTTTGTCCATTAGCAAGTTGTTGTAGCAAGCTTGTTATTTTCAAGGCCCACTTGTGTTCATGAAATCAATGATGAAAGAACAACATAAATTATAACTGTAATTATTGATGTACATTTTCCTGTAGCCCTTCTTTTAATCAACCAAGATTACATATTAAGTGTGTTTCTAAAGTGTGTTGTCCAGGTACATTCAGGATTAAAAGAGCCCACAGTGACTGTTGCCTTACCAGGAACCACTGTGGCATGATTTATGACACAGTGTTAAGGGTCATGTATAGCAGGATTTTAACTGTTAGTGAGCTCATCCAGGTCTCACTTACAAGCAGTCCATTCCTCTTGCTGTAGTGGACTTGGCACTGGTTTCCCAGACCAGGTCATTAGCCTCATAAGGCAATGTAGCCTGACAAATACCAGTTGAATTGTTGAGTTATTTTGTCAATGCTAGACCTATATGAAGAATCAGGTAAAAGTTTTGCGGCAATCATTTCAATGTGTGTGTGTGTGTGTGTGTGTGTGTGTGTGTGTGTGTGTGTGTGTGTGTGTATTGTTATAAGGTTTTAGGTTATAAGGAATTAGGTGTATTCTTTTTTTGTTATAGTGAGAGACTTAACACGTTTCTTACTTTCTTACTTAAAACATATGTATTTAGTACACGTAATTAATGAATTTATTTATTACGGAGACATGTAATGCATTGTAGCCCGAATAAACTAACATTAAGAAATAAAATAACTTTTTTTACATATGTTTAAAACGTGAGCTGGCTAACTAACGGCAATGCTTCGTCATGTGATGCAGGCTGTATAATACAGTAGTTAATAGGCCTACGTTCAACCTCTTTCTAAACCTAACCCTCGGAGGCACATGAACGGATAACATGTATCTTTACTGAGATAAAACGAACCGCCTCACAATTGGCACGAGACAGTGTGTTGTGACTGCAAGGCTCGCGCGATTTTAAGATTTTAAAACCCAGATTTACGCCCTGCTACAAAATATACTTTTGTGAGGTGAGTATTCGTCTCTATTTGTCTTCCAAATAGTATTTTGTGTTGATACGGTATGTACAGGGTCTGTGTTAAAGTGTGAAAATAGGCTATCCCGGTGACAACAACTTTGCCTCCTTTGATGTTAAGTCAAGAGGTCTCGGGTCATATTATTAGCGCGGTTTTACAACCATTTTCTCGTCATTACTCTTTTCATCTTCTTGTTTCTTCATCTTCTTGGCGCATTAGCCACATTATGTAATTGTTAATTAAGACAATAAACACATAATTAACACTTAAAAGTCAGTAAAGTGGTAATTTTGCAGCGCTACGGACTGCTCTCGAGCTAACAAGTAGAGTCCTTCAATATGATACAATGTTTTACAGTGAAGTCATCTTTGACATGGGCGTCTTTGATATACTCTGAGAATAAAAAATACTATAATATGCTAATAATAAATGCTAACTGAGCTTAAGATTGTAACGATAAAGCATAGTTCTCCGTCAGGTGGTCGTCTTGTTTCAATTTTAACATTTACATTTTAGTTTAAGGTTGTAGTTTAAGGTTTATAACCAAAGGCAGGTTTCGGGGTCAATCAGGAAGTGTACATTTTTTGTAATTTATTTATGTAGGCCTACATTATCTAATATAATCCTTTGCTACAGGATTATGGCTGATCCTGAAGACACCGAATGTGAACTGCCCTGGGAATGCTACACTTTACCCAACAACGCAAAAAACCGAAAGAAATCAAAGAAGGACCGCAAGAGGAAAAAGGACAAAAGTGGCAAAGCCATGAAAAAAGAAAATAGAATCCAGAAGAAAAATAAAAAGTCAAAATTAAGAGACGCAATGAAAGGGACGAAGGACAAAAAGAAGACAAAAGGCAAAAAGGGCAAGGCAATGAAATTAGTAGCAGAGGGTGATTTAACACAAGCCAACAGTGTATGTCACCAAAGTGAACTGTGGCTAAAAACGGATGAAACATTGGCTAAGAAATCTGCAGGCTCTCATCCACATGGCTGTGAACAACCATATCTGGATGGGTCTCCCGGTATCCTCACACACAGGAAGGTCACCAAAACCAAGAAGAAAGTAGCATTTGAATTGGGGTGTGGTTCCTCTGTTGCCAAATATCCCAAGGTTGTCCTTCCATCCACTCAACTGAATGTAAAAGATGTCCGTTCTTCCATACAGAGCGAAGGCGCAATGGGTGCGTTTAGAAAACAATGTAAGACTGAGCCACAGGACAACAATGAGTTTCAGTACACAAGTGATGATATAAACAGCCAGGATCTCTTCATAACCCAGAAGACGTTCAGAGCACCAGTCAACGACCAGTCCAGTGGAGAAATCACAGAAGAATACACAGAGACGCAAGAGATGGTTATTCATAGACACAAAGAACCCCAAAACCAACAGCACCACCACAGGGAGGCATATGAAGAACTCTCACCGCTTATGGAGAACACCTCTACCAAGAGCCAGAAATTGGAGATGGAGTTACTAGAGGACATGAGTCTCAAGCCCATACCATGCAGGCGTATTGCGTTACGTTCACAGCTAAAACAGGCGGCTAAAACAATACAGCCTGCACACATAACACCCAAAAGGAACCCATGTCTAGTGAACCCGAAGCCATTGAGCTTCTCCATTGACGCAAAGAAGTTACCAGATTTCCAGAGTCTTGAGTCACTACCAACTCGCCAGGTTCCAACAGCTAACACTTCAACACAGACCGAGAACTTCTTCACTGCAGAGCTCTGCTGTTACCTTAAGTTTTACCAACAAAGTAGATTGGACAGCACCCGGGTGGAGGTTACAGCACTAGACCTACGCCTACCTCAGAGAAGGAGAACAGACCCTGGAATGTCCTCGTTGGATTCGGTCAAGACGTCAGCTCTCAAGGTTAAAGGTGTAAAGTCGTCACCCTGTTTCTCTTCAGTGTTCAGACCTGGGAAGTATAACAACTTCAGTGTCCCTCCAACAAGGTCCTCTAATGAGAAAGTGAATAAGGGAACCCGTGACAGTCAGGCCTCTTTTACTTCTGTTCAAGGCAAAGCTGAAACAACTCCAAGCCCCCAATCAGAGGCAGAGCCAAAGTCTTCAGAAACAACAGCTTCCAGTGAGGACAATGAGGCATGCTGCCGCAGTGGGAGAGTGGACCCAATGCAGGTAATCAAATGTGTTATGTGTGTATGTTTTTAATGTTGTAATGCTGATTTTATGTGCATGGCCCTGGTTAACAAATGACCATGTCTCTTCAGGCGAAGGCAGTCCAGATGAGACTCAACGAGTCGTTTTTCTTCAGGACAAAGGGAAGGGGATGCTCACCCAGACCAGAGTCACCGCTGATGAAATTCATACAGGGCAGGGAGAAGAAAAACAAAAAGTTTCATGTCTAATGCAAAGTCACACTATAAAATAAACTATAACACTAAAATAACTATACAAATATACATATGGCTTGTTGCTCAGTTGAAATTTGGGTTTTTGTTACTGGTAAAGTTGTGCGTTGTGTAAAAATGTGCATGTATTCGTTCACCAGTTAATTGTTTAGGTGAACATTGAAAATACTGAATTAAAATTGTTGTACATTTTAAATGTTTGTTTTTTTAAAGTCGTATTTTTTAATTGTTGACCCTCTTATCTCCCCACGAAACAAAATTCCTCATCCATTTAAATGTAAGATGTTATCAAGCTAAATGTATTTGTTTTAAATAAATGGCTTCTTACAATATGGTTGTAATGAATGCACTAGCTTTGCGTTGAAGCTGTTAAATAAAGCTTGTCAGACAAAGTTAACAGCTTTTCAATTTATTTGAAGTGTCATCACAGTGAATCTACATTAGTGAATCTACTGTCAAACACATGTACTACATTAGTACATTTGTGTGGTATTTATTAACACATGGCTTTGAGAACAAAGAGGTCCTAGTTGTGTCTGAAAAGCTTGATTCCCATCCAGCTCCAGAGGTGGAAGAAGACGTAGACAGGGATGGTGACTGGCAGCAGCAGGCTATAGAAACACAGGCTGCTGCTACTAGTGCAGCCCTGGGGGAAATTCTCATCTACCGCAGCGGAAAAGAACAAACCGCACAGAGACACGATGGGGACCAGCACCACTAGGTTAGAGAGGGAAAACATGGCAGCAGACACAATCTGAGGTGTCCTGTAGTTGTATTAACACAGTTGTACAGACTAACGTGTAGACGTCAAAGGAGCATACAGCCACAAATTACAATAACTGCCTTTTGCTGTTGAAACAAAAAAAATGTCTTTGTCACAATAGTAACTATAGGTTATGTGAGCGACGTCCTGCGTTTCTATCACTGAGTGGCGTCAGTTGGCGTGCCGGCGTCCTTCTGTATGAGTCGGGCATCCTGGGGGATCATATTGGGAATGCCATCAAAGATGGGGTAGGCAATTCCAAGCTCGTCATTGATTAGCTCGTTGGTCTTCACTTCATACCTAAGGGAAAAAATGAATAAATCAAAACACATGTATTCCACTTGTAGGATATAATGCGAACATAACGACAAGCTGCACACATCATCTTTATTAACCACGTTACTTATCCGTATGTTAAAACTTTAAAGCCAAGCCAGCTTGCATGCAACCTAAATACATTGTCTAAAAATGACGCTCCACATGACATACAATGACCATTGTATGAAGCGTTAGGTTGTTTTATTTATTTTTTAACTCTGCAGAAACGGCGTTGTTAAATAAGTTACATTTGTAATTGTAGGACATTTAACGTTAGGGGTGCGAATCTTATTATCCATCTTATGTTTGTAAAGAGCTAACAGTCACCTCAATGGCTTTTTTGACAGCGGACATACGAGGAACTCGAGGACCGAAGTGTCAAAAGGCTGCTCCCCGACGTCCTTCACATTTGTAAAGTTCCTGCTTGGCACAAATGCAGATGTAACCGACTGCAAGGAAGGCGCATATCTTACAACACGCTGAATACTACGCGTTTCAGTCGTTAATCTACTCAAAACATGTTGAAACATGACCAAAACAACCGAATTGTTCTTAGGTACCAAACAGGAAGCGCCACCCAGTATTGGTGTAACCGAAATACATTTCCCTCTACCAACACAGACCTAACCAAAGACTAATAATGTTTCCACTTCTTGACTTTAATTAAAAATGACCGTGTATAATAGTTTTGTTTTGCTATTTTCTCAAGGCGTGTGATTGAGTCTATGTAATTTTCCTTTCATAAAAATAAACAAGTTTACAAAAATAGAGTTTTTTGTCGGGGGTACAATACTATATCTGCCCATATGATGGCAGTGTTACACAGTTGAACTTGACAAATCCAGCTAGCTCATGCTTGGTGCAAATGTAATTTATTTAGCTGTTTAGTACAAATGCATTCTTTCATCTTAACTAGAAACGCTACAAACATATAGACATAATAATAATAACAATAACAATAACAATAATAATAATAATTATTATTATTGTTACTATTATTGTTACTATTATTATTATAGTAGTAGTAGTAGTAGTAGTAATACTATATATATATATAAGAATAATT
>OMNS01071362.1:0-15408 GCA_900303225.1 Laemonema laureysi
TTTTATTTTCATATTTATTTATTGCATTCCTTATTTATTAATTAATTTATTTGTTTGTTCATGTAGTCTGCTAGTCTAGTCTCCAATACGTTTAGTTTTGTTTAGAACGTGAGAACCAGCTTTTATAATCTAGTTGGTAATATGGAAACCAAAGTGTCACCATCATTATCATCACCACTGAATATTGGTGTGTAACTGTTATAACTGTGCTTGATTATGTTTAAAAAAGACTATTAACATTTAAAGTGCCAAAACATAATTACTAACTGTATGTGGAGTAAAAAAAATGTGTGCCATTAGAATCTTTAAAAACAAACGTAGGACAAGAAGAATTGAATGTGATCATTTGGATGTGATCATTTGGATGTGACAGAAGGTCAAGGTTTCAAGCCTGGAACATTCTTTGTCAGGCTATGTAGAAACAACAACAAAAAACTAAACAAAAATATCAACACATCTCATCTCATTCCACGTTGTCAGCTGTTTTGGACTCAAGGTTAGGTAAACGGTACTCTTGTAGACTGGTAATAAACGGTACTCTTGTAGACTGGTAATAAACGGTACTCTTGTAGACTGGTAATAACAGCTACAACGTGTTTTGCTGCTATTCTGCTGATATATTAACAGGGAGTGCGTGCGCACTACTCGTCATCTGGGGAGTATGCGTCAGAGCCAATGTCATAGTAGACGATCTGCCATCATGTGGTCATAGGAGTAGAACTGTGTTTACTTGAGATGAAGTCTTAAGAAAGGGCCTAATAGTGATCTCTCGTTCTGTTGTGTTGATAATGCTCACTGAGCCCCGTCTTTTTCACAACTGTCTGAGGTCAAGGAAGCACAGGTCCTATGCTAAATCCCCATTTTGATTGAATCGCTGTAGTACACATTGAGGGAGAATTATGTCATTATAAGAGACTGAGACTGCCATTATAGTTAGTATTTTTTGCCAGTACTAGTTTACACAGCGTTACTGAGTTTCTTTTGTCACATTGTATGAGATATAGGGCCAAAACTTTAATGACATCAATAACTGGCTTTCTTACTGAATGAAGTGTAGACACTATACATGAGCTACTGTTTTTGTTAAGATTGGTATCATTCAAAGAAGTCAGATTGACAGTGTGTTATGTTGGGAAGGGTTGTATGGAAGGGTAAACATTCTGCAGGTGAGGATGATGTGGGCATAGGTGTAGGGAGCACAATTTGACCTTTTTCCCTTTAGTTAATACTGCAAGTATTCCATAAATGTTTTGTTTAATCATGGCAAAACATTTTTGTTTACTTGATCAGTTTGCTTATCATTAAGACTTTTATTTCATATGTTCATCATTTACTTATAATGTGGTCACTCCAGAGCCACTAATGTAAATTAGCTTAACATTGCATACAAATAAACAACCTAACCAAGTTTAACTAGTGCCCTAAAGGGGTGAAATGGGTCTAGTAAGAATCTCCTGTTCACCAAATGAATTTTGAAAAGGGGTTTTGAACTAAAGGGCTTGCTGTGTCTAAAATCGAACCCGTCTCTTAACGACTCATTGTGCCTTTCATGGTCAAGTTGAAATAACATTTCATCCTGTTTGTTTATATTGTTATTTTTTATTTATTTATGAAAAGACAATTGAAAGAATCAGTTATGTTTGCTTTGGGTAATCGTATGTCAATGTTCGTGTCACAGAGCAGGATTAGCTTTTGTTCCTAAGACTACCAGTTAATTTATTAATTTATTGCATTCTTAATTTGAAAGCATTATAATCTCCTCAAAATGCAAAAAGAAACCAAGTTTGAGAGCAATTAACATCCAGATCAATGTATGCAAATAATGCATCATCATATTTATTTCCCTGTACGGTTCTCATGCATTAATATTACCTGTCATTCTGTGACACAATAAGTGAACCATACAAGTAGAAATCATTGTCATAATTATCATTTGTAATTTCTCACCTGTAATTCAAAATAGTCTAGGGGACAGTAGAAAAACCTGATGGTCACTTTGGGGAATAAGATGTCAAAAATCTTTATCGAATTTAAACTGAAATAATGTCTTATTTTTTCTTTGTTGTGAGTGTGTAATAACTGCCAGTGGCTGTCTATCTTCATCTTACAAACTTGCAGAGCCTATTAGTCATTATTTTGGTGAACAACTTGTTTACGTAAATACAGATTGTGAAGGCCAATATTTTGTAACTATGATATAGAAGAAAAGATGCGAGTGCCAAATGTCCTTGGAGCACGACAAAGGACAGATCCTAAAAGTAACGTGTGGTGTTGTGACTGATGGGTGAGACTGAAGCCATTCACTCATGTCTGATTTGAATGTACAGCTGACTGTGTGCCATGCTAAATGTTTTTACTGAGATTTTGTCTAGATTTCAAATTTGACGAAAACAACAACCTTGTGTGTGTGTGTGTGTGTGTGTGTCCATAGCGCGCCCTATATATTCAAAAGCATTGAAGCTCTTCTTAGTGCTCTCCTTTCAGGTGACTACAAAAAAAAGATTTGTGATCAATGCAAGCGATTACGCCATGTAGCATTCATATTGTTGTTCTCATGCTTTCATGAGCATCAGTACACTGACTGACAGGTGGCAGTTGACAGATGTTTTAGAAAGCTGTGTTATGGCTGCATTGATTCAGATAATATAGCCCCAAATATTATTTTTTGTATATTAAAAAATATATAATTTGAAAAGATTATACAAAGCATTCGCATAACACAGCCTTTGTTCATTATTGAACTATGATGAGCAAATCCAAAGGTATTGTCTGCTCAGTTAGATTTACTGGTTTCTTAACACACATTAACATTAACAATAGGGGAAACACTGAATGGGTCTGCAGCCATTCAGTGTGCAATCAAATCGTTTTTATGTTTGTTTCTATGTAATGTTTTGGTTTTATGTTCAATGAATCACCTAAGAATGGCACTTTTGTGCACAAATTACCTAGACCACAAAGTATACAAAAATATATTTTGGTTATCTACATATATTGAAATGCATTTGGTTGGAAATGTGTACAGGTGTCTGCCGCTGATCAAACTGCCTGGACAAAATTACTTTCTAAATACAAATCATTGTTTCCTGCTTTTGCTTAAACTCAAAATCAATAATGTGATTAATTTCAGAATTACTTTTACAGTTGAATACTACCTTTGTTTGAGCATGCACTCGGTGTCTGCCTGTAAGTTTCAATGGTTTCATGTACAGAGAGCATGCTCCTTGTTAGTATACAGATTTGCAAGCTGTAAATACAAGCTTTGTCATGTCCTGTTGTGTTGCTATGTATTGTTTATGGCTATTGGATTATTATTGTATCAAAAGAGGAACCTCACAAATAAAGCAGAGCTTTTATTGTTTCTACTTTCATCTGTGTCGGTAGTCTAAGTCCAGTGTATACGTTAAGTAAACTCCCCCTTAATCATTTATTTTGCTGTAACACAACACAGGGAGCTGCATAATAGATAGCGTCATGAAACCATTATGCCGTTGTGTGTGGAGCCTTGAATTTGAGCCTGTTTACTACTACTACTCTCTGGGAAACCTGATCAACTGGCATGTCCAGTTGATTTTTCTCAGAGGAGCTCATGTCGTGAAGCCATTTGTACTGTAGCTCAAGTTACCTCAATCACAATTGGGGTAAAAAGTTACATTCTCTTCTCATGTGTCTCTGACACGGACATCCAGACTAACACGTTTTTTCTTTCTTCTTTCCAAATAGCCATAGCATAACATATATAACAGATGATTTAAAAGAAGCACTGTTGAATATTCTTGACAGAAAGGTTCTGTGTTTAAAACTTGGTGAGTTGGCTCTGGGATCCTTCACTTTCATGTGTTTTTACTTTTGACACAATTTGATCACTAGGCTGGGAGAAGGATGTCTTGTCTTACACCACTTTGACTTTTGCTTTACTTTTCAGATGACCTAAGTGAAGAGATATTTATGTTTTCTTTTATCTTAGGTTAACTATTTCTTGATTTTGACAGACACTACACAGGCAGCTCTAGGCAACCTTGTATTTGTAAAGAATAAAACGTGTCATTCATCATGTTGGACATGGATTTTAATTTCTAGCATTTTCTATCATTATCATTTTGGTCCCATCATTAGCCTGTGACAGGTAATATAGTGATGTAGGGAAAATGTATCTTACTATTATCTTATTATTATTTGCCACATAAATCATTCCAGGTTGTTATTTTCTTGCATATTTGAAATTGAATTATTTAATGCAATAAATTAGGCTCTGCTTGTTCCCAATTATCAAATAACTAAGGCTTAATTATGAGAGCCCCCACACCAGAGAAGGCTCAGCTGATTTGGTTTAGTTGTTAGCAACTGAGCTGGTCTCAATGACTCAAGCTTCTCATGTCTCAGTGGAAAAATACAGAATGAAATTGCCATGCTTCGTCCAATTTATTCCCCTCCTCTTTTATTATTATTTTTTTATAAAGCAACCACTCATTCTGTGTGAGAACTTTTGTTTGTAGGAGGGACTGAGCCTTATCAGTTAAAGGGAGAAGAGAAAAAAAAAGGTTTTTAGATTTTCCGGTTTTTTGCTCATGACATCTGGTCTTTGTGGAGTCACTATGGTGTGGTGAGAGGAATACTGATCACTTTGTTGTTGCTGCAAACAGCTCCTCGGGGGGAAAGGGCTTTGAGATGGAGGTGTAAGTACTCTGCACTTTATTTAGACAACACTGTTTTCACTTCATCTCTATTGCTTTGTTACTTATACTTATATACTGTATTCTTGCTAGCAAATCCACTATCTACTTACTGTTTCTATTCTTCAAGTGTACCATTTCATGAAGTCAAATATCCTTGGCAAAAACAGATCAGTCTGCCTATCTTTCTTGTTCTGCTTCATGTATCAACTATGGTGTTTATGTGAACATGAGCAGGGAATTCCCCCAAAGGACCAGCCATGAAGGAACTAATCAGGACCACAGCAAGGTAAAGAAAAGCAAGATATTGCTGGAGCGTGGCCAGTGGGCTAATAAGCTGGAGTTTATGCTGGCTGTGGCTGGGACACTGGTTGGACTTGGGAACCTGTGGCGATTCCCCTATTTATGTTACAAAAATGGAGGCGGTAAGTAACCTTTAAACTCTTAAAAAGTAATCTTTAAACTCAAGCTGTATTCGATTACATGATAATGATATGATCATTCATAATGGCTTCCCTACTGTAATGTTATCTTGCTACAATGTTAATAAATATGAAATGTGAAGCATACCATTCAATGGGGGCAACCTCTGGGAGGTTGACATGTTTGTATTCATTCTTCCATTCTTGCTTTTCTTCAATTTGAGTACATGTCAGGGTTTCAAACAGGTGACCATATGTGTGCTGTGTATTGAAAATGTGTCAAGTAGTACACTTATGTGACAGACATATAATTATGATTATAATACGTATATATATATATATTTATATGATTATATATAATTATAATTATATTATCTCATAATTCACAGGTGCCTTTCTGGTTCCATATGTATTGTTTTTGCTCTCCTGTGGCATACCAATGTTCCTGTTGGAAACTGCTATGGGACAGTATACATCTCAAGGCTGTATAACTTGTTGGAGAGCTTTCTGTCCATTGTTTGAAGGTTAGTTTAATAAGAATCTTTAACACTGTGTTCGGTGTATATCTAGCTGTAATCATATCTTGTGTAAGTATCACAAAGGTTTTGTTTTTTACAATTAACCTAATGTAGAACTCTTCTCATTCTTAGTCGGTCCTGGATAA
Organism: Laemonema laureysi; assembly: GCA_900303225.1. Classification (NCBI taxonomy): domain Eukaryota; kingdom Metazoa; phylum Chordata; class Actinopteri; order Gadiformes; family Moridae; genus Laemonema; species Laemonema laureysi. The sequence goes on from OMNS01071362.1 coordinate 5,760, forward strand.
ATATAACTGTCGAAACCTTTCCAAGTGATAAATAGATAGAGATACTAAATATTAAAGCTATTCGTAAAATATAGTCAAAACTATTACTTATACAAACTTTTCAAAATACAGATATATCTAAAAACTGAAATATAAAATATATAAACCAAAATGTATGTTTTGTAAAGAAATAAAATAAAATAAAAATAATCCACAGTCCAGGATAAAATAAGCTTCCTTTAGTTTTTATTTATTTGTTAAGATGCAATTAATTATCTATGAAAGCAAACTCAATCTGTCTGTACAAGGTTTTAGCAGGGAGAGCCATTTGTTCATATCAGTTAAACCAGAAACCAACTGAAGGGTAACTTGCCAAAAACTTAACAAGCAGCAAACAAACAAAACAAACAACAATAAACAAGCACTGTAAGCCCATTTACAAACATGGGCAACTAAGCAACAATGACATATTATATTTGTTAAAGGATTAATCTCGGCCAAATGCACCATTTCAGTCTCTTGTGGCAGCATATCAAAAGTACTGCAATCATCTTTTTGGCTATTCGTCAGAAAATGTACCAGTTTAATAAGTGTAATAATCAAGTAGGAATTATATAATCTTTTAAAACGTGCCTCTAAAAATATATACTATTAATTTCATTCAATTGAATTCCCTACACTATTACATACAAAACTGTTGTGTAGCATATGTTATATCAGTTGTTAATTTTTGTATTAATAATTAGGATCTGACTCTTGTCTCACCAGGGATCGGCTACGCCACGCAAGTGGTGATAGCATACGCCGCGGTGTCGTACATCGTCATCCAGGCCTGGGCCTTCTTCTACCTGTTCTCCTCCTTCAGCAGCGAGGTTCCCTGGGCCAGCTGCAGGAACCTCTGGAACACAGGTAACATGGGAGCCAGGAGAGTGGAGTGAGACAGGACTATGTGGTAGCACGTTAGTAGGTAGAGCCACCAAGCCAACCCAAACAGAGTTGTGTCTAATGTTTTATCAAACATGACCACATTTTCTTCCTTGCTCTTTTTAGATTCATGTGTGGAATTTGATAAAAGAAATGTGTCATTCAACTGGACAGCAGCTTCAAATGCAACATCGCCTGCAACAGAATTCTGGGAGTGAGTTAAGTCATCTTTTGGAAGCTAAAGCTACACTCTGTGATATATATATCCCACCATGATTATGCATAAGTATTACAACAACACAGCACTGACGTGTTGACGGACAGTGGCTCATGGGTACACAGCTTTGCGCGCTTTGAAAACATCCACCACAACGGTCTGCAACAAACACATTACCGAATGTGAAAAATAATAACCAACATATCTACACATGCAAACAATAAATAGGGGAAATATTAATATGAATGTTTTTTTCTCTTAATATAAGTAGTTTGCTTCATAGTTGGTTGTATATGTGTACTCATGTGTACATGAGACTTATTTGAGACTGTAACTGTGATTAAGGGCTATACAAATAAAAATGACTACTTAATGAACAAATGTTCTGTCCCCCTCACTCCAAAAAGAGACCTTGGCCTCAATGTGATTTGACCCTGTTTGAATAGTTGTGTGAATGATGTGTTACATTGTGTGTGTGTTCAGGAGACGGGTGTTGAAGATATCTGCTGGGATTGAGGAGATTGGTAGCCTGCAGTGGGAGCTAGCTCTGTGTCTCATATTAGCTTGGGTGCTGTGCTACTTCTGTGTCTGGAAGGGAGTCAAGTCTACTGGAAAGGTAACTATTTATATACAAAAGTATTATTTATATACACATTATTTATATAGATGTGTGTATGTTTGTGTGTAGCTTTCTCTAGTGACTATGATGTGCAGTTATTATGTATGGATTTATTGATAAAGAGTCACATAATTAATCTGTCACACACTCTACCCATCCTCACATACTGAGCCTGGTTAGGTTTGTTTTTGAATCTGAATCAAATATTGTAGCCCCTTGCTACAGAGGACACAGGTAGATATGTAGAAACCGGTTTATTGTAATGTTGACAACGAATATGCAGGCAAAGCAGGTGGTATAATGCAGACATGTTATTGTCTGCATTGGCCAATGCACAACAGGTATGGAGCCTCACCGGCCCCAGTTCCTAATCAGCCTGACTTGGGCCAGGTGAGGCTGCTTAAACCAGCCACCAACCACACACACAACTATGTAACGTAATATAAAATAGATTTCTATAGTATTTCTGTGATGCACTTATTTGTGAACGCTCCTATCAATTGCAACTGAAACCAATGCACCTGTACTACATTTCCCAACTTTGTGGCCTGTTTGTTTTTGCTAGGTAGTGTACTTCACGGCCACCTTTCCCTATGTGATGCTGGTGGTTTTGCTGGCCAGAGGACTGACTTTACCAGGAGCCATGGATGGTGTGACTTTCTACCTGTATCCTGACCCTGCAAGGCTGGTGGACCCTCAAGTAAGTAACAAAAACACAAGTCAAACACACTCCCTCCCTCCTTCTCTCCCCACCACCACCCCTACATCTGGTACTTCAGTATACCTTAGCAGATAACATAGAACTCATTCTTGGGTGGGCCTTTCGGATTTACAAAAGGGAGCTGCTGCTTCTGTCACAAACGTAGTATTGCAGCTTATGTCCACAAACATGCCCGTTTCATGTGTGTTTGAACAACAGGTGTGGATGGATGCAGGTGCACAGGTGCTTTTCTCTTTTGGCATCTGTCAGGGGAGCCTAACAGCCCTGGGGAGCTACAATCAATACAACAACGATGTCTACAAGTACGTTATCTCAAGCTCCATGGTTTGCTCTGTTGTATGTTTATTTGACCGTTGACATGCAAAGACCTTTCCTGAAGTCCAGATTCTATTGAAGGCAGTTAGATGTGTCCATGCTGGTACTAATGAGCTCTATCATATTTGTCATTGGTTTGAATAATGGAAGTTTGATCTTTTATAAAACCACAACATTACTTTGCCTTCAAGTAATTTATTGAAATATATAAATTGTTCAAAGGGGCAGTGAACCCAAAATGTTTTTTGTTTTAAACAATATGTCTTATATGATCGTCAACATAGTAGATCTGGTACAAAACAGTACCAGTACCAGATCATGGTGCAAAACAGAAAACGCCAGATCTTCAGCTCATCATGTAAGCTTTTGGCAGTGGACATGGTCTCTGAGTCCCTCTTCTCCATTGCAAGTGTTTGGAGTACAGACAATGCTTCCAGTATCTCTGGTAGTTGGTATCACACCACCTCAATATTTTCAATCCGAGCCTCCCAAGATTTTAGAGTAAGTTGCTTTACATGTTCCTTTAGAATTGCCCAGCGTTGCACATAGATTGATCGATTAGAGTGTCTGCAGCACACCAAAGAAAGAGATGGACAGCACTGAGGACTTGGCAGCATCTGCCACAACTAGATGTGTTTTTGTTTTGTTTTAGTCCCATCATATTGCTACCATTGTTATAGGACTGGCCACGACAATCAGAAATGTTTAGGCTGTGTTTCTGCAAATTGCCCTGCAGGGTTTCAGGGTTGTGTCCTCAACATCAACATCAAAATGCCAGAACCACTCACTAAAAACGATGCTTTTGGAAAACTTGGCCCAAGGTGGAGATTTGGACAGCACAACCGGAGTTGTGTGACATCACAGTGTGTGTTGGCTTTACACCGTTACCGTGGTTATCGCAGTTTACATGATGGTGGATGTGGCTAAAATACTGCTTGTTCTAACTTTGCTGACGGGACTTGTTACATGTTTGCACTTAAATGTTCAGTTACTCCTTCATTATGAGGATGAAATGCGTTGGAATGCGCTACGGAGGTCACTGCTGCATAATATACTCCTACGACACACATCCTGCTGCCAACGTCACCGTCGATGTTGGATCAGACCAGGTCGACAAACATTGAGGAGTAATTTGGCTTCTTTATCAGTCCACTCATCCTCAAGATGCCATCATGGATGTTTTGGCAACAACCGGCAACAACCATTACTTCCGTATTTAACAGTTTTTCCCAGGCTTCTGATTAGCCAAAATGGCTTTAAGGTCAGGGTTATATCGCCACCTGTTGGTTTGGCATGCTCTTGGCAGCGCCTCAGTTGTATTTTTGCCAGTTTTTTGCGTTCTCATGTGGACAGAAAGATTTTCATATCCGTGGCCGTGTAGCTGGGAATATTTTTGCAAACGGTTGAGGAAAAACTCTGCTTTCAAAAATATCTGTGTATGTGTGGATATAGCCTTAGTCACACTTTAGTCATTTCTTTCCTTCATAGTTTTAGTCTAGTTTTAGTTTTTGTCATTACTTTTAGTCATGACTAAAATCAACGGTGAAGGTTCCATTTCATTCCTTCATCCGGAATTCATAGAACCGTGGATCTGCCTTCGTTCATTCCATTCAGCATAGTTCAGTTTAGTTTTCTCTTTAAATAACAAGTAAGGCAAAAACGATATGTAGTGGAACAGAGAGAAACTCCAATCACTTTTAAAGAAACCAAACCTTGGATCCCTCTGTTTTTAATAATGTTAGACCAATTTCTAAACTGCTGGTTTCAACTCAACTTTTAAGTTTCAAAACGACATCGTTTCAGTCAGGTTTTAGACCACTTCAGAAACAGCCCTCCTCAAGGTAACCGACAACATTCTTTTAGCAACTGACAGGGGAGAGAGCACAATTTTAATTATTTTCTACTACTGTAAGTGCAGCTTTTGACACGGTAGATCACACAATTCTAATTGATCGAATTAAAACCTGGGTGGGCATCAAGGACACTGCACTTACCTTTTAGAAAGAACCTTTGCAGTCACCATAGGTAATTACAGCTCTTCCACAGCCCCCATTGCCTGTGGTGTACCGCAAGGTTCTATTTTAGGTCCAATTTTAGGTCCAATTTTAATTTTCCATTTACATGCCCCCACTTGGCCAAATCATCCAGCAACACAATGTTTCTTTTCATTGCTACGCAGACGACATACAGATATACCTTTCCCTGAGACCCAGTGACCCAAGAAGCCTAGCTGCTGCTGTAGACTGTCTCTATGACATCAACTGTGGAATGACACAACATTTCCTTCAACTCAACAACTCCAAAACAGAAATCTTATTATTAAGTCCCCCAAATACAAAAAATCAATCAATACAAAAAAGTCTTGGTCCGCTATATTTTACTGATCACTTTTAAAGCACGTCTAGGTCTGGCTCCAAGCTACATTTCAGATATGTTGACTCCATATGAGCCGGCCTGCAGCCTTAGATCCAGGTGGGGCCCTTTTGGCTGTTCCAAAGTCAAGGTTGAAATCTAGAGGGGACCATGCTTTCACCATCAGGGCCCCTCGGCTTTGGAACAACCTGCCTGAGGAAATAAGGCTCGCAGAATCAGTAACTTCTTTTAAATCACTTCTTAAAACTCACTTCTACAGACTTTTATGTGATGTTGTTTGTGCGTTTGTTTGTTTGTTTATTGCTACTGTTGTTTATTTCATTTTATTTTACACTGTCGCATTTATTTTATCTATATATTTCTTTAAATGATATTTTCATCTCCTTACTGTATTTCATTGTCCTCTACCTTCATCTTGTCTATGTCCATCTTGTTACTGCCCTCTGTGGTGTCTTGCTTTGTATTGTACTGCTTTTGCTTTGTCTGTCTAAGCACTTTGTAAACTTTGTTTTTAAAGATGCTACATAAATAGTTATTATTATTATTATTATTATTATTACTATTGCATTATTAACAAGTAATACAAAGTAATGCGTCACCATATGAGAAGTTCTGCTCTATTGTGTTGCTTGTTGTCTTGTTGTCCTATATGTCTCATCATATGGGCAGGTGCTTGAGACTATATAGCATATGGATATTTATTTCATTATTTGTACTCTTCTAGGGACACTTTTATCCTTTGTTTGGTGAATGGAGGCTCCAGCTTTGTGGCCGGCTTTGCCATCTTCTCCGTGCTGGGTTTTATGTCCTATGAACAGGGACTGCCCATATCTGAAGTGGCAGCGACCGGTAAGACCAATCCATAAAGGATTTTTTCATTTGGTAATTCATTATCATTATTTATCATATATCATCAGATGTGATCAAATCTCATCTTGGACTGTTTTCTTGAATCCAGGACCTGGCTTGGCATTTATCGCCTACCCTAGAGCAGTAGCCATGATGCCTTTACCCCAGTTATGGTCTGTGTGCTTCTTCATCATGGTGATATTACTAGGGGCTGACACACAGGTGAGCTTTGTTCCAAGAATATCCGTCAGCCCTTACCATTAAACCTTTTTAAATTGCCACAAGAAGTAGTATTAGAATACTTTTGCAAAAAAGTGTCCTTAATTTAGAAAAATCAAATTTTCCGTTTCACATGAAGAAACAAGTGTTCCTTCCACAAATAACTGGAACCACCTGTTTCCTGTTTTCCATGTTAAAATATAACTTGTTGTACAACCTCCACCATAAAATGACATTTGACACTCACCCAGCTTACCTAGTAGATTGCAAATGTACATGTTGTGGAAAATCATGTTACAAAAACTGAAGAAGGAGGAGTCGAGGAGTTGAGGTGGCAAAGTAGAAAGTCTTTTATTATAACTTGCTACAGGTATAATAAAAGGAGGGTGGTCAGCTGAACGTGCTCCCTCCCAAACCTTAGGATAAACCCTTTATACTCTTTTCCCTGGGTTACCACCCTCTGGTCCCCAGCCTATCCTGTTCTTACCCCTCTTTACACCTTCAATAAGTTACACCCAGTTTTCCCCCTGGCAAACCAGCACCCCCTTTCTGCTATTCCTCAAACAATGATCCCTACCCCCCTATGTAAATGATGGTCCCTGTGAGTCCCTGACCAGACCCTTTACTTCGACAGGAAATTACGTTGCAAATACTATTAGCTGCCCCCATCCGGTCCCCGTGAGCCCCTGACCAGACCCTTTCCTGTGCCATAGAATGTGATTTAGCCACTTTATCTTTACTCCCTAGTCCCAAATGACGTTGGTCACTCTTCTCCCCCATGTGGTTTTATTGCCCACCTACCATAACCGTCTCACCTCCTGGGCACTGCAAGACCATTTGGCAATCAGAGATGACGTTGTACTCCTCAGAGACGCTTAGTTCATTCATTTAGCATATCTTAACAAGATGGTGACAATATTTTACAGTACAATTCTCCCACGTACACTGTATGCTTTTTCTTCCAATGGTATTATTAGTGTGGCTGTTCACCTCCTTTATTTTCACATAATGCCTTTGCTTGTTCTTAAACTTAATCGTGTGGTGAAGCCACACGACTAAGTTTAAGAACAATTACATTGTTGACATCTTGCATTCCTCTTGAATCTTGCTTCATGCTTTTATTTATTTATTTGTATCAGTTTGTGAGTCTGGAGTGCCTGATGACCTCGGTCACAGACATGTTCCCCAGTGTGTTCAGACGACGATACAGGCGGGAGCTGCTCCTGCTCTGCCTCTGCATTGCCTGCTTCCTCCTGGGCCTCCTCCTTGTCACTGAGGTGATCCCACACACCATCCATAACAGTTCACTCCCTATTCCAGTTCATAATTTCACCTTACAATTCATCAAGTCTGTGTGTGTGTGTGTGTGTGTGTGTGTGTGTGTGTGTTCTGCTTTCTTCACCTGTTGCAGGGAGGCTTGTACTTCCTGCAGCTGTTCGATCATTACGTCTGTAGTGGCAACAACCTCCTCCTTCTGTCAGTCTGCCAATCCATAGCCATTGGTTGGATATATGGTAAGTCCTCATTGTGTTGTTTTCAAAACGTATAACATTATAAATTATTTTTGTTATGTTGTTGTTGTTAATAGTTTATTTATGTTTTTCATTAATTCCCTACATTAATAGTCCTTTGGCCGATCTCAAAGTCTCTACACAGTACTCAATAATACCTGTAGGAAAGCTAGTAAACAGTGTTTGGTTCCCAGTAAAGATAGGTAGTGTACTTTCAGTGGGAGTATGCAAGTATGAGATGAGCTGCACAGCAGATTTATCATCATGCTTCCCTTTTCTTCTTCCTCATTTTTGACACCGTGCTCATTACATGGTTAAACATTCAGTAAAACTTGTATGAAGGGCAGTTCAAGTAAGTCAACTCATTGTATAACTATTCATGGCTGCAGCTCTATATATCTAGTTCAATTGTATCACACTTTATGTCAACCTTTTGTAGAAAATGGTTTTGCACCTGAGAATACATCCTTACAATGTACATATAGAAATGATAATCATTTGTATATTGCCCTGTCTTTCAATGGTCCTGTGGAAAAGTGTCAAATGCGGTGTATATTGTATTCAATAATTAGATGCATCTTTGTCATGTCATTTTCTATATTTAAAATATCATGTTTCACAATGGAACATTCACAAGGTGATAAGTACTTGTAAGGGAGGATGGATAAGCTTGGCTAAATAATTAGGTCAACTGCATTTCCTTTGTACATACTGTACAAAGGAAATGCTGTACAAAATGTATTTCATGAAAAATAATTTAATCAAAATCATTGAGTTTTAGTGGGTTACTTCTGTCCAAAAGCAACCTTCTGTTTGGCCTTGGTGGAGGTCTTTGGTGCTCTTTCCTCATTTCTCATCTGGGATTTTACCATCTTAACTCCTATCTTTCAGCATGATTGAAATATCCTATCTCCATTTTATTTCCCTGGTTAATTTGAAGGCCCACATCCACTAATCTGAAGTTAAACCTGCCTCTAACAAGGTTTAGTTTCAGCCCTCAGTTACATTAGCTGTAATCCTCATTCTCAGATTTCTTTCATTCTCAAATCAGATTTAAGTCAAGAATAAGCCAAGTCTGAGACTACTTCAACTATGTTTTGGAAACCCAATTTCAGCTAGTCCAGATTAAATGTGCAATTAGTTTAAGATTTGGTTTCAATCTTCAAAAAGATCAAGCCTGCCTCTCCATGTCATTCTCCAAAAATACTATACTATCAATACAAAAAACACTCCACTAATACTTCATCAAATCATTTTGTCCTTCAGAATATTGAAATGAGTGCATTAGTGAAAAGACCTTCCGCCAAAATGTGACTGGTTTGTTGTTTGGTTTGGTGTTTCTTTCTCAACTAGTAGTAAGTTCACCTTATGCAAGTTCACCATGTGCAAGTTCACCTTGTGCAAGTTCACCATGTGCAAGTTCACCATGTGCAAGTTCACCATGTGCAAGTTCACCATGTGCAAGTTCACCATGTGCAAGTTCACCATGTGCAAGTTCACCTTGTGCAAGTTCACCAGCAACTTCACCTTGTGCTAATTCTGTAACCTGAGGGTGTGTGTGTGTGTGTGTGTGTGCCGACTTCCCATGATCATATTTCATTGAGCAACAACCCAACCAGCTAATTTCAAGACAGTAATTCAAGATGTTTATTCGTCACATACATACATGGGGTATGCAGTGAAATGACAAAAGTGGCAGTGCTCGACAGAAAATGTGCAAAAGAATCAACAAATTTACAAAAGAGAGAAACCAACATAACATAATATTTCCATCACAATATTTACAGTATTTACAATAAGCAAAATATTTACATTAAGAGCAGTAACAATGTAGAGATAGAGAAACTGTATGTGTGTATATGGTATAAATTATGATAGACTATAAATTATAAATTATGTGTAGTCGTGTCTGTGTGTGTGTG
>OMNS01071373.1:0-10036 GCA_900303225.1 Laemonema laureysi
AGAGGGTGGGAAAAAACACAACAGAAGGCATGATTCAGAGCAGAGAACAGAGAGAGAGAGGAGAAAGAGAGAGAGAGAGAGAGAGAGAGAGAGAGATAGAGAGAGGGAGAGCGAGAGAGAGAGAGAGAGAGGAGAAAGAGAGAGAGAGCGAGCGAGAGAGAGAGAGAGAGAGAGGAGAAAGAGAGAGAGAGCGAGCGAGAGAGGAGAGGCACATGAAGACAGAATCAGCGCAGGCAGTGGGAAGCAACACAACCCAAGCGTTGGTTTTTGTGAGGATTGTTGACGCATGACTGTCACCAGGGGCCGGAGACTTTAACTTGGATACAGATCGGCTGCCTGGTTGGCTGCTTCAGCCGCCTTTTGTGATGGGAAGTGTGGCGTTGATACTGATGAGGATATGGAGAGAAAGACAGCATTGACAGCGTTAAAAAAGACAAAAAGGAGAACATTGCGAGGATGAGCGAGAGGGAGAGGCACAGAGGATGCAGTGGCTCGTGGGCGAACTGAAGACTGGTAGAAAAACAGAACACTTGTCTGAGGACACAAAGGGAGTATACTCCACTGATATACCAGTCAGCTCATTCCAAGGTAAAGTATCCCATTCATCACAATGAAATTGTGTTGTCTTTGTCATTAGTGTTGTGGTTGCCTCTGTGCTCCTCTACAACAGAAGGAATTAGTCTCCAATACAATCTGAGAATGTAAGACTCTCTTCATTCATTTCTGTTGATAGCACTTCTTAAATGAGTTACATTTGTACCATGCATATTGGATAGGAGGAGAGCTGGAGTCTTGGTTACATCTTCATACCACCTCTGTGTCTGTTTCATCGATGTTTAAGGTTCTGAAGTTCTAACTGCGCTGTTAATATTGTGCTGTTTTTGTTCTCTTTTGTTCTCTTCAATGAATAATAGATTGAATTGGTCGGAATATGGGAATATAACCTAATATATAAATAAATATATATAAATATATATATATAAATATATATATATATACTGTATTTAGATTGAAGCTCTTTGTGAAGCTTATTTTGGACTATTTGGCCTTTACCATGTTATTCTTTTCTTTTCTTTCTTTTACAGCGAGACAAACATACACACAGAAACACAGAAACTGCAGCCATCAATGAAACCCTTCTGCATTCTATCTATCTATCGGTGTCACTCTGCCAGGCTGCGCTTGGCTAGCCATCTTGTGGCAGGTGGATGAAAGTCTTTGTTGGCTCAGGACAAACAGTTTGAAAATCGACAATCAACAATCAGAATCCATCCAAATCTATCCAAAGAGACTGGCTGGAGTAAACCTCCCGTAGGAAATGCTGGTGTATTCTTGTTGATCTATTCGAATGGACTTTTTGGCTTATTTTTATTGAAATGTTGCAAAAAGTAAGAATGATTTTTTGAGGAACATTTTGGATTGTGTATTTTGCTTTGGACTAAAAAGGATTTTTCCCCAGTACTGTACAGTTACAATAGACCTGACTTCATAATTTGCCCTCAACAATTTGACAGGACAGAAATAATTAGAGTTGGTTAGAAAGATTAGAAAGGATTAGAAAGGCTGACAATAGTTTTGCCAGGAAAATGCATATTCATAAACTTAAAATTTGACATCCCGATTTCCCATTATAACGAATCAAATGGAGTGGAAACTCTAATAACTCAGAATTCTGGCAAGTCACTTTACGCTTCAAAATTCCTCTTTTTAACCCTGCACCTGCTGGCCCCTCCCACCGTCCGCCCCCCCGGCCAATCATGGGCAAACCTCTGAGTCGCCCTGGATGTTTCCAAAAAAACTCCTGCTGCAGAGCGAAACATGGAGTCGGCGAGGGGGGTGGGGTGAGAGGTGGAGGTGGGAGCATAGTGGAGGGGGGCTATGGAGACGGCTATGTCCCTCAGCGCTCCATCTATGACACCATGTGTCTTAACCAGCAGATAGACAGCCAGCACCAGCACCACCATCACCACATGGGAGGCTCCATGAGAGAGGGAGGAACTGGAGTAGAGGGAGCCTTCAACTACTCTGCAAGCAGCTCTCTCCGTGTCAGCAGGTCCCCAGGGGATATGTTTGATCAGCAACCACGCTCACTGACCCCTAATCCCTCGTTTGTGCGGCGCCTGGACGAGAGGGCCGTTTACGACTCCTTGAAGCTCGGTGTCCAGGAGGCCGACGGAGTCGACTGCCACTCTCCGGGACGCTTCAAACGCTCAGCGTCTCCCGCTGTCTCATCTTTCTCAGCTCCAGGCATCACCTCATCATCATCCAAAAAGCACCACCATCAGCAACAACAACAGCAACAGCAACAACAACAACAACAACAACAACAGCAGCAACAACAGCAACAACAACAACAACAACATCATCATCATCCTCATCATCACCATGGAAATAGTGGAAAGAACAGGGACGGACGCCACTCATGGAAGGTCGTAACACCCCCGAATCACTTGGACTGCCTCGAACTTTCTCCGGAGGACATGTTAGAAAGGGGTGGGGGGTATCTGAACCCTGGGGCCTACCCTCCTGTGGGAAGTTCCTCACTCACCTCCCCTCTCATTTCTCCCTTCTCTGGTTCACCTCACTCTTCAGGCTACCACACTCCCCACTTTTTCTCCCCTGCCAAACCTCGGCCTCAGACACAGAGCTTGCGATGTTCACCTCCCCACGTCACCCAGCCGAGGCACTACTCTCAAACCCAGAGCCTCAGGCTGTCCCCCACACATGAACTTAGCCGGTCTCCCTACCGGGCCCCACTGGTCCAACTGTCAGCTCGCGACCTCCAAGAGGATATGAGGGAACGAGCCTGGGCAGGCAGGGCAGATAGAGAGCGAGAAAGGGAGTGGGAACGAGAGAGGGAGAGAGAGATGGAGAGGGGATGGGCTGAGAGGGAATGGGAGAAGGAGAGGGAGAGGGGCAGGTTAGAAAGGGAGAGGGCAAGAGAGCGGGAGAGGAGGGACACTTCTGGAAGCAGTTTTGGAACTTTTGGCTATGGCCGAGCGGCTCCACTATGTTCCGACAGGGACTCTGTGTTCCTAGAATCTGACCAGGTCCACGACACCACACCGCTGCTGCCCCCTCAGCCATCACTCTCCCCATCACCCAACGCTGCTCCCAGGATGGGAACTGGTGCTGTGGGAAGGAACCGAGCCGGGTCTAAAGTTGGACCAGAAACTATGAGTGGGAGTGTACGATTATCTAGTGGCGGTGGGGTAAGGCCCTGGTTAGGGTGTGAAAGTCGGCCTGCAAGTATGGTAGAGACACAGTTTGCACCCGAAGCGCAATTTGATAACAGTAATGAATGTTGGAGCAAAAGCCATAACCGGGTTGACGATGGAATAGAACACACCAAAGCAAGAACAGAATCCCAGGGGAAAACAGGTCCAGAAAGAAGTTTATCTGAAAGCGTAAAGTTATCTGGGATTAAGACAGAGAATTCATCATCTGCAAATAAGGAAAAACACAGAGGCCGGTCTACGGCTGGAAACAGAACAGAAGCAGTTAAGACTAAATGTGAACCTAGTGCTGAGGCTAGAACCTCTGCTGTGGATAAAGTTGAAAACAAGGTTGAGTGTGAATTTATTGAAGATGTAGGAATAAGATCTGATGCAAGGACTAACAGGGGGATTGAATCTGGGATTGGAGATGGACAAAGAACTAGGCAGGTAGACACACAGCAGCACACTAGTGGGTTGGGAGATGAACACGTATGTACAGCCCATGAAACAGCCAGTGCCAAAGCTGATGCTCTTGTAGAACCTAAGGTGGAGATTACACCTAAGACTGAGCATAGTACCCAGTCAGGTTTTGATGCTATATCTGGTAGTAACACTGAAAAAACGAGTCCAGACCTCAGTAGTGCAAGACATAGGGATGAAAGAGAGACCACTACTGTTGATGGGGGTAATCCAAAATCTTTGCCCTCTGAAAAAACTGAGAAAAAGGTGGATATGGGCAAAATTGGATTGATTGCTCCCGATTCGGATTTTGGAGTCCAGAAGTTGTCTGTCTCCAAACCCAACAGTAGAACTCGCCCTGGCACCGCTACAGGCCTACGTCCAGGACTCGTCAGCCCCAAACTAGGTAGCGGGTTGGGAGAGCAGGATCCGACAGCACCCCCGGATGGCATGGAGTCCACCTGGCCCCGGAGAGTCATTGTCCGAAAGAGAACTGTTCGACAAGGCGGCGCACTGCACAACTTACCCATCCTCCCACCACTCCCGTCTGTTCTCTCCGCACTGGAGAAGAGGTTCCCGTGTCACCTCCCACGGTTGGCGCATCACTCTGAGAACCCTTTGATGAACCCAGCACCGATGGGTGCGGTGGGACGCTGCTCTTTAAAAGAACCCTCCCATCTAGAACTGAGTCTATGTGCCAGTGTAGTAAGCAGAGCCTCACTGAAGGAACAAAACCTAGAGCAGTGGAGGGCCACTAAAGAGCACAACGATCTCAGGATACAAAGCAGAAACAATGAGAATCGAGAAGCATCAACAGCAGAGAAGGAGGACAAGAAGGTGAATACTATAGATCATGATCAACTAAAGACTAAAGAGATGACAGCTGGTAATCAGGGAGATAGGTCAGGAAAACGGGAGAAAAGCGAGAAGAAGAAATGTGAGGAAAGTTATGGTGGTGGCAAAGTAGATGATGTCATAACAAAACAGGTAGAATCAAGAGGAATCGCACAAGTGGAAATCCAAGAAAGTGTGAATGAGGAGAGAAAAATGAAAGACATGTTAGCATTAGAAGTAAGGATGAACAAGGTAGACGAAAGGACAAGCAAGATGGCGCCTTCACAAGAGCCGCCAAAACCAAAAGAGGAAGAGATTAGCGATAAAACAGAAGTCCGAATAGATTTAGAAGGAGAATGGATGGAAGAGAGAGACATCAGCGAGGAGGCTGGAGAGGTGGAGAGCTGGGATGTCGTGCTGGAGATGGTCAACACCATATGGGAGGACGGTTGGGCTGGAGGCAGAGGAGCAGGGGCAGTGGAGGAAGGTGACACCGGCTCCATTTCCGGTTCCTTGCAGCGTTGGCCTCTTCTCAGACCCCCGGCAGGCTTTGGGGGCTCCCACCCACCCTCCTCTGCAGCTTCAGAGCTTAGCCTGACAGAGCTAGAAAAGAGGGCCAGAGAGCTCGACTCAGACCTGGAGCATCTTGACCTGTCCCAGCCCCACAGGGAAGCACATGGTTTGATACTGCCCAAGCCACAGAAGGAAAGGACAGACATGTACCAAACACACCCTGGGCCTCAAAGAGAGAAATGTGGTCTTCTCACAGGTATGTAGGGGTGGGGCTGTATAATAGCGATGCATATCATGTGTGCTCAGTTGGAATTGTTTTTGTATTTTCTTTCTGACTACCCAAATGACGGCTAAGCCCATCTGAAATGCAAGGCTTCTTGCATTTTGGATCATATTGGAGAGATTCACTATTTATCATACAAGTTGTAAAAGCAACTTGAGCAGTTCATATCAAAAGTAGTGAGGACACATATTATTTATTAAAGGGCCCATATTGTAACACCAGGTGTGAGTGTGATTAGCCATTATAAGCCGTTTCAAAATTGTCATTGTGACATCGTGACATCACAAGTGGGAGTCTCCACCCAGATGTATGATGACTAGATCAGTCAACCAGCCTACCCAGTGGACTGTACCAACTGGTAGGCTAAACTATCCATCATTTATCTGGGTGGACACTCCCACTTGTGATGTCACTTTGTCACAATGACAATTTTAGTCACATGACAATCCACAGATTTTACAAATATCGGTAACATGTCGGTCGGTAACATGTAAACATGTAAAGTACATGAAATGCCAGTATGGACAAGCATCATTATGACTCACTTGCCTGCTGATAGGCTCTGCACGATAGATACAGTTCACCACCTATCTGCAGTCAGGATGGCAACTGTATGGTGATGATTAAAATGACCAATGGTAATCAATGCTTGACCATGTCAGCAAAACAAACCCAACACCAAATGTATTGTGTTGCCATAGATACCTTTCTTTCCTTTTATGTGCTTCTTCTCTACTTGGTAGGAGTAGGGAGCAGGTCACATGTCCGTCTGGAGCTGGCTCCTGCCATAATAGAGAAGGTCAATATGGACCTTGACACCAATTGGTCAGTCAAGTCTGCTGCTGGGGCTCCTACCATTGGCACCAGGTACTTGTAGAAGCTAAATGTCCTTGAGCATGTGTTCCCCAAGCAGAAGGTTCCTTCGCGTTAATGACTTCCCTGCAGCATATAACGTGACGACTGCTGGTCACTATTATCCCGCTGGTTGACCTTTAGGTTTTTTTTGGCTTCACTGAAATGACACCTCAGCTTTTCGTTTTTGGCAGTTTTCCTACAGCTTTAGGATCATTTAATGTTTGTTCATCTTCCCACATACAGTAGTTGAAACTGCTACATAAAAATGACATAACAATCATGAAAATTAATAAATTGATCATCTAGTATTGTTAATATATAACACTGTCAGTGTAATAATAATAATAATAGTAATAGTAATAGTAATAGTAATAGTAATAGCAATAATGATAATAATGATGGTAATAATAATAATAATAATAATAATAATAATAATAATAATAATAATAATAATAATAATAATAATAATGATAATAATGATAATAAAATAAATACAATAATATGTATTAATGTCAACAACAATAATAGATAGATGAAGATTAAGAATTCCGACCTGCTCTATTCCAGAGGCAAAACGTATTTTGATTTGATTGAAGAATCAAGAATCAATTTTATTCAAGAATTTCAATCCCTGTTGGCAGAGTCAAAACATGAGAAAATACAGCTTTTACGAGTAACCAAACACTAAAATATCACTTACTTACTTAGTGTCATCTCCAGGGACAGGTAATTGCTGTTTCTGGATTAGTGTCACATCATGTCACTTAATGTTTGTTTGAGCAATTCCAAAGCAGCAACAACCAATAACCAGTGTTCTACGATGGATGGGACTGAGGTTGGAGTCTCTATGGTTGGATGTTAGTATTTGGTTTCTGTGTGTTCACAGAAACAATCCTCTTGACTATCACGTCTCTCCCTCTAGCTCCACTAAAGAGGACAGTTCTCCAGACTCAAACCTAACCCTGGAGTCGGACTCCAGTGGCGTCTTCCTCTCCCTGTCCAATCAGAGCCAAGACGAGGTGGGCTCTGACAGCGATCAGCCAATGAGTGGTTCCGACTTGGGCAGCAGCAGTACATCATTCGACAGAGATGGGGAAGAAGTGGGAGTAAAGGAGTGGGGGCGGGAGGAGAGTGCTGAGCTAGACTGGTGCTACCCTTCACTCCTAGATCCCTCCTCACAGGAACATCTTGGAGGAGGTGAGGAAGGAAGTGAAAATGAAAACAAAGACAGAAGAGAGACAGAAAAAGAGACTGCCTCCATTAAGACCTCAGTTCAGATGTTCAGTTCAATTTCGCTCCCTACTTCCCCTTCCAAACAACCAATCAAACACTTCCTCAACCCCAATCTACCAATGAGAAGCTCGGGATTAGATTGTGGCGACTTGGATCCCTTTGTCCAATCAGATAGCTTTGTTTATCTCGCGGTCTCCACTAGCTCCAGCACCCAGGCAGACACTGCAGAAGCAATAGATATGCCCCCCCATGAGGCCGTCCCTGTCATCTCAAACAAGCATTCCTCCGTCCCACAAGCTCATGTGGACCCCTCCCCTGCACAGAAGAACGCCGTCACGATGACTCACCTGGCTCCCCAGCGTCCAGAAGAAGGAGACTTCCTGTCCACGGATAGTTTTGTTTACCTGGCTGCACCAGCATGTCTCTTACTAGGCCCAGAAGGAACTACACCCTATGGTACAAGGTAATGGACTGCAGAGCTTCATGTCTTATTGTATTGTCTGATGATGTGAGATGCTGACATGTCACCTCAATTGTATGTGTATTATATATTACATTATTTTTGAGTTGATGATTTTGTGTTGTTCATAATCTACCTATGTTTAATAATACAAGTTTTTATACAGGGACTCTGACTCGGACAGTTCTGGGTCCGGCGCCGCGGACATGTCGGTGCTGGGCTGTGGGTCCCTCGCAGGGGACAGCGACTGGGATTCTGACGCTTCGGACTCGGACCCCCATCGCTCTTCCTCCAGAGTCCCTGGTGCCGGTGGCAGGCCTCAGTCTGGCCCCGGCCGCCCCGGCCGCCCCCCCCACGCCGAGCCTGGCTGGGACTTGTTTGGAGACGTCACCGAGCCAGAAGTGCTGTCCGAACTGTTTGATGAAGAAGACGACAGCAGCAGCAGCGGCAGTAACCTCAACAACAATGTTACCACGGTTACGGCTGCTGCTACGTCCATGGTAATAACAACACCCGGGGTTGTCCGTGGGGGGACTCCAGAGCCAGTGGATGAGATGACCAAAGCCGTGACAACTGTGGAGCCAGCCACCAAGAAGGTGACGTGGCAGTTCAAGCCAGCGCAGAGATCCGTGTGTACAGGAAGCAGGAAGGAGAAAGAATCATCAACGTCCTCATCACTGAGGTATGCTGACCAGGGAGCAGTAGAGGCGCACTATCCCTTACCTTCCTCACCCTCCTCCTCCTCCTCACCATCATCATCATCGTCATCTGGTTGAGTAGTGCTACAGACATGGGTTCCAAATAAGGTCTTTCTACTTTGATCTCTTGCTGTGTGGCTTTGGACAGTCTGGGTAACTGTCTGGGTGTAGGATATCAGAATACACAAATACTTAAGACCCTTATGTTGGAGAGGCCCATTCCTTAACGAGGAATTCAAAATGTTCTCTTGGGGGGCCAGAGATATTAACTTGCCTTCCTATATTGCTGCAATACAAGACAAGTTTCATAAAATATTTGACGACTAAGGCACTAAAAAAACTAAAAAACTAAATTCAGTACATTTGTCAACACATATGCATCCAACAATCAATTAGTCAACTGAATAAGGATTTAAAGGTCTTTTTTATAGATGTGTGTTACAGACTGTTGTAATGGTTTATTGTACTTGGGAATATTGGGAAAATGTTCTTCGAGGTTTTAGTAATTATAGTATAATTCTTTTCTAAAGCCTCCAGGAATAATTGATTGAAGTTAGTGGGAAATAAAGGAAAGATTTATTTTACTATTCAGCAAAGGCTGTACGCTATTTGTTGTTATGGCTAATACTAACTGTAACATAAAGCTGGGCAACGTATTTGCTGGTTTAGTTTACTGTTTATATCTTTACATCAATGTAAATACACATACATATATTTTACTGCTGCTAATTCTCTGTTTCATTGAATGTACCACTAAGGACAATGGAATGTCTACTTGAATGCAGAATGTGAGTCACACTTGAGTTAAAAATGTTAAGGGATTCAGCTAACCAATGATTAGCTTAGCCAGATGTAATAATAATTTCATCATGGAATACAATGTTAACTTTCAATCACACATACAATTCCAAAGTGATAATAAGCACACAAAAAATAAACAAGACAAGACTCTGCATTCCTTTTGTATTTTGTATCGTACAAACACTTAGATTTTGAATGTATTCAATTTATTATTCGCTAGTCAGCTAAATTCTACATTGTTATTAGGATGTAATTACATATAGTGTTAGAGCAATAAGACTGAATACCATATGGATTTACAAATAGAACCAATCTGCAGAAGAGAATGTGTCATGTCACTAAACAATGAGAATAATTGCCCTTTTATACAAATCAACAAATTAATTATAATAAAAAAGAATTCCTATGAAACATGCAAACATAATGGAGCTGACAAGGCAAGAGCCTCCTGCATGCTCTGCTGTGCTGAGAGACACAAGCTCTCCACTGCACCAGCCAGCTACTAATTCAATGATAACACGACTGTGTGTTGCAGCATTTGTCATTTTGAAGGAAATCTGTCTGTTAAGAGTTGTTAGCCTTAATATGTTGTAGCAATAATGAAAGTACAACTATGAAGAAATAAGAACGCAATTACAGAATACGAAATAATCTTACAACATGAAACATTTTTTTCACTCTA
>OMNS01071820.1:0-10502 GCA_900303225.1 Laemonema laureysi
GCACGCACGCACACAAATGCTTGCGCACTGAAACACATACTCACTCATACACACACATGAACTGACACGCACGCACGCACACACACACACACACACACACACACGTACACATTTAAACTGTAGTCATTACTGCGTAATTACGGTGTAATAACCACATCTCCAAAACACTAGGAGCGCTGTTTTTACCTTGAAGACAGTCTAAGTTTTCCACGTCAGCCTAAACAGCGCATGTAACGTTCTAGGCATGCGCGAGTTTAGTTCTTCGCAGATTTCACTGAAAGGAAGAACCTTCGTTAACGGTATGTTTAACAAAGAGTGTGTGCTTGAATATTATCTATAAGTCTGTGGTTAACAAATGTTTGCAGTGTACTTAAGGAACAAGAATATGTGTCCGAACAAGTTTGTGCATTTTGTATTCTATCTACTAAATGAGATGATACCAGTAAATGCAGGCCAGTCTTGTACACGTATGCGTAATGTCAAAGCTAGTCGTTTTGGACGAATTGATAAAAAATAACAATAATCGTAATAATAGTCGTGCTTTTCTTTTCGATGTTCTTCAGTGTGGCAGTAACGCTTCAACGTCATTTGAAAATATGATGTACTGGTTAGCTTGTTCTGGTACGTTTGTACACGTAATCCTCCGGGTTTACAGGTCCATTCAGATAAAAGAATCGACATGGTTAATGTCGCATTTGTGCGTTGAGTTATATAATGTGAAATAAGAATGTACTGTTTTTATCGCTATTATAATGTGAATCCATTACATTACACCCACTACATAGTTGTCTTTTAAATCCATGCAAAACGTAATTCATATTTCCCATTACAGATGAAGACACTGTGCATTGTTGCTCTGCTGGCCGTGTTTGGCCTTGGGACAGGAGAAGAGGGAGCCCGGCTTTTGGCCTCCAAGTCGCTGCTGAACCGCTATGCTGTGGAGGGCAGAGACCTTACTCTCCAATATAACATTTACAATGTTGGCACAAGGTAACAATGTTGGCATGTTTTCCATCATCTAAGTCGTTAGTTGTTCCAGGTCGGACTGTTTAGTTTCATGAAAGCTTTTTTTCCCCTGGATTTGCGTATTGTCAAAGTGGCAAAATTAGAACTGATTTATTATGTGTTTTATGCAGAACAATAACTGTAGTGCCATGCCAAAAAACAACAACAAAACAAAGGTAGTTATTTCCTGACGGGGATATCCTGTGCAAGAGCCATCTTTTAGATGAGGCATTAAACCCATGTCACTCAAGATCCCGTGCCACTTGTTGCAAGAGTAGGTATGCTAACCCTAGTGTCCTGGCGCGCGCGCATACACACACACACACACACACACACACACACACACACTATATAAATTCAATGTATTATTATTATCAATAATAATTTGACTTGAAGATTTCCATGTTATCACATTACTCTTTTGCATGTGCATGGTGTACAAATCTGGCTTACACCATTTTCTACCACTGTACTAGTTATGGCATCATATTGCATATTGGTCCTGTGATTGTTTATCTCTCTAGTGCTGCACTTGAGGTCGACCTGTCAGATGATTCGTTTCCACCTGAAGATTTTGGGATTGTCTCTGGGATGCTGAATGTCAAATGGGACCGGATTGCACCGTATCCATTAAATGTCTAAAATGGCCATGGTTACAAATATTTAACAGGATATATTAAGCTATGGTTGCTAGCCAAGCATTAGCAGTGCCTTTTACAAGCCTCTGTTTTTGTTGAGTATATATTGTTTTTGTTGAGTATACATTGCTACAATAGAATAAGCACAAAAAAACTTTTTTAATTACAAGTAAAGTAGACGTTGCTTTTATGTTGGCAGTTGTCATTTAATCCTTTTTTGGCTTAATAGTCAATGTTCTGTATGACATTTTCTATGGTAATTAATGATTATCCCAATAAAGGTGCTTAATAATATCGTATTTTGTTACATGACACATTTTACATCTTGATAGTGTTGCAACCTTAACTCTTGGGAACCCAGAGCTAGCAATGTCTCTCACACTGTGGTGTTGCGCCCCTTGAAAGCTGGCTACTTCAACTTCACGTCTGCATCTGTGAGCTACCTGGCCCAGGAGGGAGGACAAGTAGTGGTAAGCTCAATGTATTTGTTATTGCAGGAAGATTTTTATAATTTCAGTATAATTTGCTAGAAATGCCATAGCCCTCAGTCACCTATTAGTGAGGGAAATGCTCAGTGACAATATCTATTCTGGCTGACTGCGCCTGCCTCTGTATGAGAGAATTTACATTTTATATCTCTGACCAATCAGGGCATCTTCTGGGTTTGGGGAGTTCATCTTGTCTGTCAATCACGTGTGCACATGGTGTTCTTTGGTTGGTATCTCAACCTCGTATAGGAGAGCCTATTCTTGGCGATCCAACGATGGAAGCCACACAGCCAAAGACTGGCCAATCAGCAGCAGGAGTAACCCCTGCCCCCTAAAAAAAATGCATAAATAAAGATGAGCCATTCTTTTGAACGCCATAAGATACGGCTCCCTTCAAAGAGCCGTAACTCCCATCACTATTTTAAATGTTGATTGTCTGTCTCACAAAATCTGTAATTCTAGTAGAAGTCCTTTTAAAAACGTGGGAGGGCTGGGGATGTAGTTTAGGCTTTACTGAAATGTTTTGCCATGCATGGGGCAAAAGAAAACATGATCCACTTGTTTTCTAATTTCTGTCTGGGTCTGGTCCTGTGTGTAAATGACCGGTTGATCGCGGACGTGGTCAGTATGCTCTTGGGCTCCTATGACATTTTTGATATAGTGACGCCTATGACCACTGCAGCCGTTGCTGTA
Source organism: Laemonema laureysi (assembly GCA_900303225.1). Lineage (NCBI taxonomy): Eukaryota > Metazoa > Chordata > Actinopteri > Gadiformes > Moridae > Laemonema > Laemonema laureysi. The sequence continues at coordinate 2,825 of OMNS01071820.1, forward strand.
GTGTTCTGCAGTATTCTCCATGCATTCTATATATGCGTGCAAAATGGTGGGCAGGATTTGGGAACTTTTATATACAGTAAAAACCCTGCCCAATATGTGAATCTTAAGTGACAAATGATGTGAGTGAAGTCTAAATAAACAACTCGGATAATTAAAGATAACAAATCATATGTACAGTAACAGAGTTATTAAAAAAAATGTTTCACCAGAATTCCTGCGGTACCTATGTTTTCAGTTGTGCTTTAACCCGACAGCCATTGTATTGTGCTGCCTTCCCCTCACAGGTTGGCTACACCAGTGCCCCAGGACAGGGAGGGATTCTGGCTCAGAGGGAGTTTGATAGACGCTTCTCTCCTCATTATGTAAGTTGTACATTTTATGTTGTGTTATCAATACTGCTCTTACAGGCCTGTAAACATTCAGCTCCAATATCTTCTGTTTTTTGCACATTCTCTAGCTGGACTGGGCTGCATTTGGCGTAATGACTCTCCCATCAATTGGCATCCCCCTTCTCCTCTGGTACTCCAGCAAGCGGAAGTACGACTCACCAAAGTCCAAGAAAAACTGAAGACGCTCTACTGGGTTTGGGGAATGAGGGGTTTGGGATGGGGGGTACAGATCTTGGGGCTTAGCTTTTTTTCTGTGTTTCCTAATTTACCCATATTGGGGTTACAAAGTGAATTAAACACATAAAGACTCAGATCAGGTTTTTTTTATTGTATGATGGGGAATGTGTGTATGAGAACACCAAGCTTTACATCTTCAGAAGTAGCAAAAAGGTTCACCTTTACTAACTGCTAGTGTGGTGACTTCACTGAAACCCATGAACAATCGAGAAGCTGAATCCAGGGGCTTAAACATCCATCAAGTTATTGGACTGGACTTCACGTTTGGAAATTCGCATTTCAAGGCAACATTGACATTATTAGTATACTTTATGAAACTCTTACTGAAAAGTAATTTCTTGTTGTACAGGATTTTCTGTCCGGAATGAAACCTCTAAGAGAAATAAAGTATTTTTTTTTGAAGAAAATGTATTCTAATCGGATAATTTCTAAAACCAAACAATTAGGAATGAGTTGGGTGTAACTGAAACCACTTTTTTTGTAAATGGTGATGAAACTAATAAAGTCAGAAAGGTTATGGTCAAGACATGGAACTGACATACTGAATCCTATTTCGGTGGCGTTAGGTCTGTATTAAGAACTGGGAATAAATACTTCGTAATCCGCACTCCATTACAGTTGCACTGTCATGAGAAATTCGTGGTAGGCGTTTTGAAACGATTCGCATAGTTTTCTACAAACCAGTTTTTGACTCGAGTAGAACAGACGTCACTCGGGAAGTTGGACGCTATAGATGTGAAGGGGAGGTTCCTTTCATAAAACGATTGCGGCATGTTTTAAACTGGTGGGCTTCTACCTCGGGCGAGATCTTTTCCGCATTCCATGTCTCTGACTTACATTTTTAGATTTCAAGTAATGACGAACAGTGAGACAAGATCCAACGACCCGTGTACTAAACCGTGACGACTTTCTGTGTGGATTTTGGACACGACACGATACAGTGGGGACTGCATCATACTCCTGCATTCCTTCGAGTCGTGTTGGTGGTGAGTACAATCTTTCTCCGTATATTTCTTTCAGGTGATGTCACTTCACCCAGACTGTTGAATGTTCGCACGACACGGTGATTATACGTGTCTTCTGAGCATATAAAAATCACAGCTAGTAACCATGCGCTTCCATAGTCTTGAAAAATGTGTCAACGGGTGTCGTTTTGCAAGTACAGGCAAGTCTCGTAAAACATACTTTTCCTGTGCTGCTCATACCTGCAGTGTCTTACGTTGTCTAATCGACATAGTGGTGTTCATATTACCAAGGGTTAACACTTAATACATATTGATATTGGCCCTATTTCACCAGCACTCCGTAATGTACGTTGCATGTGATCTCAGATTCAATCTGTGATCTCAGACTCAGTCTGGTGTTGCCAGATTGAGTATAATCTATTTCAATCTCAGTTGATCCAGTTTGCTTGATTCCATGGCTGCAGCACGCTGTGTTTGTGTGCCAATTTGTTTCCTATCTGGTAACCTGGGGTACTCGGAATAGTGAATCACACAGGCAAAACAAAACTAAAAAAGGAGAACATTTTGGCTTTAGCATTGTTGTTAAAGAAGCCAGTATTTTGACATAGCATGTTTACTTAATCTCTGATGACATATGTTCATTTCATGATTTAGTACAGGAAATGTGTTACATATAGCACCTTTAAGTTTGCTCATGCAATGTGCTTCTTTTCGCACTGCACCATTTTAAGCCCACCTGATAATTTATTACTATAAGTGCAACACAAAGTTTGAGCATGAGCATCTGTATTTTTCTGACTTTGTAGCTTCTTGACACTATTGTTGCACTATTTTTCTATTGTTCTTGCTGCTGTAACACTGTAAATTTCCCCGCTGTAGGACTAATAAAGGATTATCTTATCTTATCTTATCCAAGATGTCACTAATGGGTGTCATCACAGACGTATTGTCTGTGATGTCACCCATTGGTTTACACCAGGGATTAACCTTTTGAAACGGTCATGTATACATGAACTATAGTGCACTAAACCATCCGCTTGGTAAGTCTGATGCAACGCATGATGTCATAGCCATTTCCGGGTCCAAACGCTCTTTTCACGGTCACTTCCTTCTTTAGTGAGGCACCATTGAGGGTTACAAAGGGTCGACATTGTTTCAATTCCAATAGAGTGATTAGTGTTGCTGTTCTCCTTATCAACCTGCTTTCAACTGCAGCCATGTCCCATTGTCTTTCTCATCTCAAGGAAAGCCGTAGAATGACAATTAAATTGTCATTTTTTTTAAAGAAGAAGAAAAAAAAGTCAAAGATCATACTGCAGATCTTGCACCTTATACCATCAGTTAAAAGTGACAGCCATCACAGCCTGTTTGTGAAGCTCAGGCAGAACAGAGTAACATGTAGTTCCTCTTTAGGTGGTTTGTGGTAGGTGATGGCAGGATGACCTGCCACTATTCAAAGTCCAATGAGAAGAAATGCGATTTCATTCTCGTAATACAAAGCCTATAATGTTTTTCTTCGTTCAGTTAGGATCAGTCACTAGTTAGGCTAATCTTCATATTATGTATTTTCGGAGGCCCTAGTTGACAATTATATTTAATATAAAAGTTATTAGGTCCCTGCCCATTGTTATATGCTTAACTATTCAAACCTTCTCCATTAGCATCAGTGCAATAAACCAATAAACCTGCTAGATCGAAACATGCCAAGTCGAAATACTGGCTTCTCTGGCAACAATACTACAGAAAGTATGATCTCCTTTGTTTTTCCGTGCCAGGCTGAAACCAATCAATGAAATGAATCAAGGAATCAAGCAAATGAACTGGATCAATAATAATTGTAATAGATTTACCCAACCTAAAATGTATTTATATGTATTAGGGATGCCACTTTGAGGACATTTTCCCACCGGTTAATAAACTCGTAATAAACCCGGTGTTACCGAATACACCAGACATTTTACAAGAAAAGATATTTGTTGATAACACTCAATATCTGTAGAGCGCAGCACCGCTTACTTCGATCTTTAACATTAGATCTTTAGATCTTCCCCTTACAAATCCTTAAAAGGTTGGTTCATTGTTATTTTTTTGTAGCAAAAGTCATCTGAAGTATTGATAACACTTAGCTTAGTATTTGATGGATGTGGGCGAATGAGCTATTTCTATTACAAAAAATAAACAGACGGTGGGCACAGTGGGCAAGTAACGTAATTGGTGTATGCCCGACCACCGTGTAACACTGGTAACACCGACTACCGCGGCAAGCCTAATATGTATGTAGTTACTAGCTAAACATACCACTAACGTAAGGTTATATCTGTGTGAGCGTAAACATTACCAGCTATGCATCTAGCAAACATTGACATGGTTATAAAAAAATCACATGAGTTTATGATTTGCAAACATGTATATTGTATATTGCTAATATATTCATTAGCTGATCAACGTACAGGACTCGTCATCGCTTGTCATTGTCACAATAGAATACTTGTGCTCGGCTTGTCTTGCACTCATGTTTGTTCAGTGTCTTCAACCTGGCAACAAGCGTGAGCTTCGAGTCTGGGAGGAGGGAGCGGGCGGAGACAACTCTCTCCAATATTGTGAGATTCTGTGCCATTATTACACATAGCACCTTTAAGGATACATGCATACTGACATGTACAGTCCAAAAACCGCTTAAGATAATAATGAAACTGAAATCAAATGCAAATACAATATAAATAGGAACTGATTAAAAGGATGTGTCTTAGGCCCCAAGAAGGTCAGAAACCGCCCTGGCTGTACGCTCACTGTAGGAACTTTACGTCAGTAACAAGACATTTTACGTATGATTGGGATGGATCCATCACAACACTATATATATTTTTTTCAAATGGAGTGAACCTAAACCTGTTCCAAGACACTGCTGAATCCAAGTAGGATTTATCCAACCATAACGTGACCAAATTCGATATACAATTGATCAACAGTTTTTGACTTGTGTTGTGTTGATCCTTGACAATCATTTTGGTGTCCACCAAATAATTGTCTATGTAGAAACCGTTTGTTGCATGCCGTTTAGTTAGTCAGCACAAAGCCCCTGACAAGGCAAATCCGTGTTTTCATTTTAACTATGTCATTTAAGGCTGTTCATACATCTAATCTAAAGGAATTAATCGATTGTCCAAATACAAACCTTCAGATATCAGGATTTTACTGAGGTCAGCAAATCTACGAGCGATGAACCAATCAGGGTAGTTACTCCGCCCAACAGATCCAACAAAATCTTTTCGCTTCAGCGTAAAACAATTAGTACAAACAGTATATATTTATTCACTCACTATCTTTTATACATGCTGTGCTTGACAAATACATTTACGACGATTTTCACTAATGCAGTATTACCATTACTAAACCACTGGTTCACAAAGATTACAGCTACAATGGTCTGGCGTTTATACTGTGAAGAGAATTACAATTTCTGAGCTACTGTAGATGACACAGACTCGCCAGCTAATGTGTAAGCTTGTGCAAACTATTACATTACATTACATTACAGTCATTTGGCAGACGCTTTTATCCAAAGCGACTTACAATAAACTATGGATGTGTAGGTGCAAACACAATCGTTTTTGAGTGTTTTGCTGTAATGAAAGCGACCTGGCACAATCTCTGTTATCAACTGTTTGTGTTGCAGACCATGGATGTATTCTCAGAACGCAGACAGGATTGAAGCTCTGCTAGTGCGTGTTAGAACATGATCCATGTTGCACTGATAGGTAGCCTACTGGAAGCTTTCTTTATGGTGATGGTAACTTGGCAACCAACTATGGGAAATAAAATGGTGTAATGAGAATAGCTTGTGGGTTTTTAGGGTTTATAGACCCACTGATAAAAAAACAAAATGCATGCAGTTGAGTTGCGCCTTGTTTCCAGTTTTGTTACATTTGCGTGAGTGGATGAAGCTTTCAGAAGGGGATTTGAAAGTGTATTTCTACAGTAGCCAGTCTGCATGATTGATTTGAAACCTTTACAGACACTTTTTTTACAGTTTACTACTGCTGGCCGAGTTTGTGTTTGCCAATTACGTGCTTACAGATCCCCGCCTCCAGTGACATGATTGGTTGAAACCAATATGAAGCGAAAGAAAGTGAAATGCCCCATTCACCTAGATTTGAGCTTGTCTGTCATCAGTCTTTAGATATGAATCTGAAGTCTGATTTGTGAGACTAATATCATTTAACACGATTTGACAAGATCGAGTCGCAGTGGATTAATGAACAGTTCTTATTATCATTATCTCTTATTATTTCGTTTTTTGTATTTATTCACATGAGTGTTGCATACAATCAATTGCATACAAAAATACTAAGTAAGTTAACATGCACACCTTGTTCAGATCCTTTTTTACCAGATTATTTTGGATGAAAAGTGACGTAGTGACACGTTGTGATTGTGTTTTTGTTATACTGTATGTTGTGTTCATTTCAATTTCATTTTTGTTTTTGTTTTCTGTGGTAACAGATGTACAGTATATTCGTATATTAGTCTGATCCAGGGTGCTGCTATGGGGCAATGTTATAGTTCAAGTGTCCCTGGTAAATCTGATGACTCATAGTGTTAGGGTTAGGGTTAGGGTTAGGCTAACCCTAACCCTAACCTAATTTACATCCTGGAATTGTAGGGGATTAAATAAAATTGCCAAAATAAAACGGGTAATAAGTAGATTAAAACAACTTCAGTCTAAGATCATATTTTTGCAAGAATCATCTATTATCTGACGACATTTCTAAAATACGCAGGAGGTGGCTAATATGGTTAATTGTATTTTAGATCCTGTTAGGGATCTCACCTCGGGATCAGTTATCTCCCACACCCAATCTAGAAAAATCATACAGCATTTTATGAACAATTTAAATTTAGTAGAGATTTGGAGAGAAATGAAACCAGATGTTGTGGAATATTCATGTTACTCTAGCACTCACCAGACATATTCCCGAATTGATTATTTTCTGATCTCAGCAGCATTACGATCTAAAGTTGAAGATTACTATTATAATAGCATTGTCATCTCTGACCATGCTCCAGCATCTCTTATATATTCTGACACTAAATTAGTAGGTGACCCACCTAAGTGGTGTTTTATAGAATATATTGGACAGCAAATTGACCTATAATTTTCAATTAATACAACTCAGACTTCAGCTGGCTGCCCAGAACCAAAACGTAACAGAACCCCCTCTGTCCACTTTAGAAAATATGGTCCTAACCCACTGTAATGGTAAGGATAGAATCTCAGCTCTGTACAATATGCTAGTGTCTGGCTCAACTGAATCCTCTGTTCACAAACTGGACTCTTGTAAAGAAGATATTCAGGGGGACAGCTTATTGGATGAATGTAGTAGCATCTGTTCTAAGGCTCAGACACAGACTGTGAACACTCGACTCAAACTATTACAATACAATTGGCTGATGCGAACATATGTAACGCCTAGGCCTAGTATTGGCCAATGGCTGAGGGAAATGTCATCTTGCCTAACAATGGAAAAGATAACCTATGTGGTTAAGGGTAAACAAGATACTTTCGAAAATGTTTGGGGACCATATTTGGATTTTGTTGAGCAAAGTGATACTGGCTAATGAGGGGAGCTCTGGGTAGTTAACTATTCTTTGTATTAGATTAGATTCTTATTAGATCAGACCACTGTAAAGGGTAATTTTGTTTGTTTGTCTGTATCACTTATGTTTTGTTTGTTGGTGATGTTACATTTTTATTTTATTTCTTTTTTCTTTTTTCTTTTATTTTGTTGTTGTCATGATTATTGCCAGTTGTTTGTCTTTTGCTGCTGGTGTTTTCCCTGTAATATCCCTACCTCAACACCTCAAGAAAAACATATTGTTTGAAAAACAGTGACGTAGTGGTTTTTAATGTTTACATCTCTCATTGAATCTAACATATGTCCCATTGTGAAACATTAGTTCTCTTTTAATAATATTTATTATTATTATTATTATTATTATTATTATTATTATTATTATTATTATTATTATTATTATTATCATTATCTCTATTATTATTATTATTATTATTATTATTATTATCTCTAT
>OMNS01071867.1:0-10128 GCA_900303225.1 Laemonema laureysi
TGTCCCGCCGCCGAGCCGGGGGCCGAGGTGGCGGCCGGCCCGAGGTGGGACCGACCCCAGGAGTCCGATAAGCCCGCGTTGGGGCTGCTGCTGTACTCGGGGTCCCGGGACACTTGGATGCGGTTCCCCACCAGGTGGCTGCCGAAGGTGCCCGACTCTGGGATGGAGTCTGAGCCCAGGGGTGAGGAGGTGGTGTAGGGGGCGGAGAAGTGGCTCTGAGTGGCCAGGGGAGCCACGTCCGCCACGGAGCCGGGCTCTGGGCTGGCTGGCCTCACGCGCTCGTGGTAGGACTGAGCCATCCCCCACACCAGCTCATGGTTGGGAACCAGTTTACGGATGGCTCTGTCACCTATAAACGCCCAAAGAGAAACGACACCGGTCTTAAGCAGTGGGAAACGACTTGTAAAAGCCACCATCTTGTAAAAGTGTGTAATGTAATCCATCCTAATTGGACACGCCGTCTTGTGTTTCTTACCTATGAGGCAGTAGAAGGGGATGTAGGAGGCGTAGGCCATCTCCGGGTCGAACACAGTCTGCAGCTCCTCCAACACCCCCAACTCATAGGTCGCAACGGACCCCTCGGGTGTGCTGACATCCACCATGGTCACGTCTGCCACCACCCTGCGGGGGGCGCTGTCCAGCTGCAAGGAACAAGGCATCGGTCAACCACATCCATTCTCCCGTTAACAGCACCAATATTGCTGCAACACCAAACCCATCGGGATCGTTTAGTCTCATTCGAGCGGGAGGTTGTTCACCCAGAACCCCAAAGTAATTCATTGAAACCGACATCTGGAACAAGCTGCCCGGGTAAGAAATCAGTGGTCCTTTTGAAGCATTTAACCCCAATCTCCTTCATGCCAAGTCCACAAAAAGCACCAAAGGTCAGGTGTGTGTATGTGTGTGTGTGTGTGTGTACCTGGGGCTGCAGGCAGCGCAGCAGGGTGAAGACGGTGAAGAAGCAGCCGAGAGTGTCGGCCATGTGCTGTTGGACCATCTCCCTGCCGATGCGCAGGCAGATGAGGGCCATGAGGCTGAGGGTCTTCAGGCACAAGGCGGACCGGGTCTGTACCCCACTGGGGAACCTGGCCATGGCACAGGACACACACACACACACACACACTATATTATAAAAAATGTAAAAAGCTATAATTAAATTGTCTATATTTAATCGTGTGTTCGTCCATCGCGTGTTCATCCGTTGCTTTACCCCATCTGTGGGGTGGTGAGGATCTCCAGCAGGGGCAGCAGGATGTCCTGGTTGATCTTCATCAGCATGTCCATGAGAGTGGTGTCCGAGAGGAAGACTATGATCTTCTGGGTCAGCACCACAGCGCCCAGCAGGCCCGCCTCCTTCCGCGTGTTCAGGCGCTGCGACGACGGGGGCGACACCTGGGGAACGTGGACAGAATGATATGACAGAGAGAGATCACATGTGGGTGCCCTACAATTGATCTTCGGACAGTGGGAATCGAACCCAGTACCTTTCGGCTGGGCGTGAAATACCCGAGCCACTAACCCTATTAAGCAATTTTTAAAAATGCCTTTTTAAATGGGATGGGTTGTTTAAGTCGTGTACAAAAGCAACCAAGGTGTTATTTTCCTTTACCAAGTAGCCGATGTAGGGCAGGTACTGGTAGGTGAGCACAGGTTCTCCGTAAAGCTGCGCTATGTAGAGCAGACTCTCCAAAACAGGCTCTGCTGTCAGGTCTCCAACCACAGGCTTCTTCTCATAGACGCTGCCCATCCCCACCGTCTCCAGACTGCTCTCCTCAGTCAGAGGAGCCACAAACTGGTGCTTGTCAGGCCCTTGAATGGAAAAAAAGGAGGAATGCAGCAAATGTCCTTATTGTTATTAAAGGTGCATAGATTCAATTATAAATAATCATGCTGTGTATATGGATATGCATGCATGCATGCATACAAATAAAAAAAAAACTGGATGATACTGGAGATTTTGTCATACATTGAGTCAGTCAGATAATTTGGCGCGAGGATAGATCAAGACTCGCCTCACAAGATGATGAGACCATTTAACCATATGCTTACCGACATAACAAGTCGTGAGCAGTCGTAGAAGGTTTCTGGCCACATATCGGGAGGTGACCGTAGGACCCAGCTTCGCGGTTAGCCATCTCACGGTTTTGAAGACTGTGTCTGTGGACGTGCATGCAAAGAAATCAACACCAAAACAGCAGCAAAGGAGAAATACATCCAACATAATCAACCATTCCACCCCACTCACCCAGAAGTATCTTGTGTTCCTTCTCGTCAGAACCTTCCATGGGATCGTGGTCCTCGTCCTCTTCTCCCACAATGCTTTTCTCCGGCTCTTCGAGTGTCATCCCATTGAGAAACTCTTCCTCCAGCGTAGCAACTGTGTCTTCGGTGCATCCGGAAAGAGTGAGCTCCACACTGGGTGCGCCGGGATCATCCATGGCCCCTCTGCCTTCAGTGGTGTCGGTGGTGGTCTCCTCTTCCTCAAGCTCCCCCATATCCTCCCCCTCACTGGCGTGCTTCAGGTCCTGGCTGCTGTCGGCCGACCTGAGGCTGACTCGGTCCCGTGCGGAGTCACCATCCCCTATGGAGAGTTCGCTGGCGCTGCTCTTGTCACTGAGCTTGCCCACACTGAGGGACTCCTGATCCTGCTCTTTGGCTGTGGAGTTCTGGCCGTGCTGCTTCCCAGCTGTGGCACCGGCTGCTCCGCTGTTGACGTAGAAGCCATTTTGAAAGTCTTCCCCCTCGGAGAGGAACACCTGGTCATTGAGACTGAGGCCTGAGGAGTAGTCCACGAGGCCTGTGTCTCCGACTACCCCAACACCACTGCTCCCACCACCCACCTTCCCACTGACTGAACCTGACGATGGGCGACCCTCGCTGCACTGATAGTCTTCCTCCTCTTCTTCCTCTCCCAGATTGCATGTCCCACTCCTCAGACCTTTCCCCACTTCTGCCCCAGAGCCTGAAAAGCAACTTTCGAAGCCGGTGATGACCTGCAGCACATGGGGAAGGAGACTGGACAGGAACGCCTGAAGACCAAGCCTCGCGATCAGCTGTAAGACAAAACAGTCAGTGTAGAGATAGAAACGCCCTCGCAGGCAACGGGGGTTCTCGTAAACACTGACCAGGGGCTTCAACAGGAACTTGGTTGCATTTCTGGGACCCAGCACTCTGGCAATGGGCTCAAACATGTACCAGGCAGCGTAGACAGCAGTTGACTCTTCAAGCATGAGTGATAGAATGAATGGCAGTAGGATTTCCAGACCTTCCGCATTGATGTTCCCCAGTAGGAGTGTCTCAAGCTGCTGCCAAAGGTGAAAGACAACATCTCTACCTTGAAGCCCACAGGTCATTTCCATCTTGTCGTGGTAGGAGAAAATGAACTGGTGAAGTGCTGGGAAATATGTTGGGAACGGGAACGGCGTGATGGCGGGGTTCAGTAACAGGCATGGACTTGGGGGAGGGAGCCCCTCGTGAATTGGGTCATATTTAAAGAGCAGTGGACTAGAGCAATGCGTGAGCTCTGCGTTCTCTTTTCCAGAGTGCTTCTGAATCAAAAGTAGAGTCTCTAGAGCGTGATGCAGAGACAAGGGTACATCACGAAGGTTGGAGGAGCACAGCTTTTTCACAGCTTGGAAACGATCTCTCAGTGAGGTGCCTGGTGCAAGGCCTCGCAGCTTAGCGGAGTAAAATATTTCAGCGATGAGAACGCCAAGTGCTTGTATGTCTCTTTGATAGAGTTCTGTAACTGAAGTGAAGGACTGGTTAACCATCCTTTGTTCACTCATATCACTCCCAAGCCCGATGAGATGTGGTACTTCAGTGTGGAGGCTTTTCACAAGGAAATTGTTCAACTTCTCCAGCTCTTCCAGGGGCTGCAGTGGGTTGAATCCTTCAGGCAGGATGATCTTAAAATCATCAACATTGGTGACAGTCGCATTCCCCTCTGCGTGCTTCTTGCCTGCTGTGCCACTTTTTTGCAACATAGTGCTACGGAAACCAGGACCGAGGCTACTTGCGCTGTTGCCCCTGCCCTCACCGGGGAATGAACTTGGGGACTGGGACACAATGAGGGCTGGGTGTTCGCCTCCTATCTTCCCTCCAGCTGCATTGATGCATGGCAGTGGCGCAGAGATAGCAACAGAGCTAGAGGAGCCAACAGAAGCCAATGAGTCCAGAGCTTCCATTCCTTGTTCCAAGTCTTCATCCCTGTCTACCATAGTCCAGCCGCTGGACTCACACCCTGTGGACTCTGGCACCATTCCGTCCACAGTGTCAGGGATGGTGTTCAGCAGAGGGATCTGCAGAGAAGGCACATTCAGCGTGGCAAGGCCCAGCAGAGGAGGCTCTGGTGGGGCATACTGATATGGATGAAGGCGTGGCGGGTGGGGCTGATCGAACAGCTGAACCACACCGAAGCTGGTGAGATTGGTATGGTTGTCCACCAGGTGCAGACACACATTCTTGGCCTTGACCGCTTCTTTACCCAACAGCTTATAGCCAAAGGTAAGGTCTATCCAGTGATGCAAGTGCTGAGACACCTCTCTGCTCTCCAGCAGGCGCCTGTGGACCTCGATGAAATCCTCATAAGAGCTGCACCACGAAGGCACGTCCAGGTCGGGCATGTCTGGGTGAATAGAGCGGAATATGGAGGGATCCGTGTAAAACTCTGGGATGCACTCATCTGGGGTCCAGCTCTGCATGCGTTCCATGCTGGCTGGATATTCGTTGGGCTCCCACTGAGACCTCACATGGCTGCACAAGACCGGCTTGGGCGTTTGCCGGGCCTTGTAGACATAGTACGTGATGTCTGACAGCACATCCGAGATGTGGTGCGGTACGTGGAGGTGGTCGGACGGTCCCGCCCCACCACCACCCACAACACCGCCCAGGTCTCCCCCAACTCCACACCCTCCCGGGCCATTTCCCCCAGCGGCCGCCAGAGCCTCTTTGGTCATCTCGTAAGTGAAGTCCAGCTGCTTATCCCCCTTGTTAAGCCTGAACTTGGACCTCCTGAGATCACGGAACCTCCCAAATGGCACAGTGAAGTCCACCACCCAGGGAAGCACCGGGTGGTAGTTGGGGTCTCCTGCTCGTCTCCCTGCTAACTTGTTCAGCTCCATCAGATAGCAAAAGTTACTGACGCGACCATGGACCCAGTCCAGAACCAACGTCTTAAGACCGTCAAAGCAGTCCACACAAAGAGCCTTGTTGCCACTGCTCATGCATGGGGTGTTTGACGGCATGATATTTGTAGGCACTTGTCTGCCCATTACACAGCTGTCTCCCTCTGTTTCAGTGCCCAGTTCCTCATAATGTGCCAGGTTGAGTCTCAGGCGGGTGCACAGCTGGTCGTCAACAGCTATGTCCTGCAGAGAAAGCTCTCCAACAGAAAGCCCAGCTGCGTGACACGCCTGCAAAGCTGTAAGTACCTGGTAGAGGATAAACAGTACTTTGGCGTGACTGTTGGCAAGCTTAGCCGGGCTGTATGAGACGATGTCATGGAGAGAATACTGACTGTAGGGTAGAACCACATACAGCATGTCGGCCGTCTCCAGAAGACACTCTGCTCGGAGGACATTAGGACACGGGTGGTCGGCCTGGGACTTCTGGAATGAGGTTGAAGTGGATTGGAAAGGGCTTTCTTTGTCTTTTTCTCGCGCTGGGGAGAGGGATGGAGATACTTTTTCAGTTGAGATGAACGAGGAGTTGAAGAGCCTCTGCAGCGCTTGACGCACGGCGTCTAAAGCAGTGATTTGCATCTGTTGAGTGGCACCAGCATATGGCTGCACAAGTTTGTAATGGGCTTCGTGCCAGAGGTTTCTGGAAGAAAAGAAAAAACACAAACAGCTTGGTCACTGATGGATCTGTTTTGGCCTTTCTCCACACCAATTGATTTCAGATTATAAATTGCACATTTAGATACTTTTGGTGAGATTAGTTTGCAAGTGAACCAAAAATGAATTCATAGTTGACGAGAACTAAAGACACGCTTTTCTGAATCTATAAATCCCAAATGGATGTGCATGCCTAAAATTTGTTTTAAAACACAATTACACATCATACCTGATATTTTGTTGTGATACATAAAGCATGGTTTTCATGAAGGAATCTTGTGGCGTGGCTTCTCCTTGCTGACATGGATCCCTCGCCAGTCTGTAGCTCAGCTTACTTTTCCTCAGACCTTGAATACACACTCGAGTCCAGCCTGGAGGCAGCTTCGCCTGGGAGCGCTGAAGGTAGGTGCGGACTTCGGTGTCACTGATGCTGTCAAACCGCGGACAGCGCAACACCCTTCTCTCCCGAAGTCCCGTCACCCAGCGGGTCGGGACCAAGGCTACCAGCTCCTGGGGACATGGACCCGGGCCTAACTGGCGCCGATCGATCCCCAAGTCCTTCTCCACTGTTGGCATCAGCCACTCCATTGTGAAGCTCCAATGTCTGTCAAGAGTTCACGCTCTGTCCGGATGCATATGCCTTGTAGTCCCCAACAGATACTCACACTTACACTCCCATTGAGTTATAAACGCAGGACTACAAGAGTCCTACATTTATGTGGTGAGATTTGTCTCCCCAGTTGGTGCTCCAAAGGACCTATTCGAAACGGAGATAAAACAGTTAGATTGGTGTATATACAAAGCTTCAATAAATATTTGGTGTCAACTCTCCACTCTTCACATGTTAGTCATTGAGTGCAATCAAGAGGATGTTATGTTAGTGAAAGCATGTTTTCAGTCTAGGAGCCGACAGCCAACTCCATGTGTAAAGGAGAAATAACTATTCGTAAATATGGTCGACAATGAAGGAGATTGGCTAATGTGGTGTCTCTTGCTAATCACAAAGGAGAGAGAGTTCTCACATTACTTAACATTACTTAGATAAGGATACCACTTGGATGAACTTGGTCCGGATGCACAGATAAATTATATATATATATATATGTATATAAAATAAATGTCACTCATCTCTACTTAAATATTTAGTAAGTTAGCTAGCTAATAACATATGTAAAAAATATGTAAATCAGCTCCTAAAATGAATGTACGAAGTAAGTTCAGAATGCATCACGGGAGGCTACATGTTATGTCATAAAACCGGTTAAACGCTGACATGTTTATTACTACGGTTACAGGATGTTCAACAACAAAGAAAAAATACAATACTCATTTCCCACTTTGGTAAACAGCGTTGGTCATTTCAGATCGATACGTGTAGGACGCTGAGTAGCCTTATTTTGAAGTTGTTGTTAAGAAGTACCGATCACGTATCGGCTGACACGGAACAAGCTAACGTCAGCGGTAAGTCAGGACAAGTCCGCCAGGAGATAAAGTCCATAACGACGTCGACTTAGCGGGTATCGGACACAACAAGACAAAGCATAAAATAGCGGACTGATCTTTTACAGGAATAACAATGATTAACCTTATAATAGCTCACCTCTCCCAACTTGTAGCTAGCTGCCAGTGTAGAAGATGAAGTTACGGTTCCTCGTCGGCTGGGTGCAGGACGACGTGTAAAACATCAACACTGTACACCGAGATCGCATATTTTTGGGGCAACTTGTTCCCGCTCCTTTTAGTTTACAACATTGTCAGTAGGAGGACGGAATCAGCCATCCGATTGTGTTTTTGTGCAACGCTACTTGCAGCCATGTTATTTCAAGAAGGACTCACGTGACCTTCCTGTAACCGCATATCACGTGACCAGTGTGTTCACGCCGCTTCGCAACCCAACTGTCGCTCACTTTGAAGCTGACGCCTTGCTTTTATATTTAATATATCACACAAATAGGACCAACTTCTATTGATAATAACAGTTGCTGTCCTGGTAAGTTAAAGCATAAAACGTTATGATTCGATGACAATGAGTAGACCGATACATGCAATGGATTCTTTTGGAGATGTAATAAAAACTACATTCACGCGGTGGCGTCATTTCTCCATTCAGCAGGCAGGTTTCGCGCTTTGAACTTATATTTGGTATCCCGTGCCATTGTTTTATGGTAGCTATTATTTTTTTCCATATCGCTTTGTTTCAGTTTTTGTGTTTAAGCTTGACTTCTCCTGGTTTTATTAAAGGTGGGATACTTTAAATAATTTAAATGAAATACTGGCAGTCTTGAGAATTCTACCATTTTGTTTGTTTCCTTAACACGCGTTACAAAACATCTGACCAGGAATAGGTAGCCTAGGCCTACATAAAGGCCTACAAAAAATACTATACTATAGTACATTTTTTTCTATATGTCCACCGTAGGCTTACATGAACACAAATGTAAGTTGTTCTCATCAAGCATACCAACCACAGACAACATAATTGCAGCCAGCGCAATTCAAAGAACATGATTCCATGATTCCCCGGCTCAGCATTTTCTATCCACAAGCACATTTAAAAACACACAAGGATGGGATGTAGCCTAACTATGACTAACTATCATCTAAAGTAGCCTAAACAACTCGAATGTTTGGATTAATAAAAACAAGTAGGCTATAACTCTTATTTCCATGAATGAAAATAGACACGCTTACTTCGACGAGCCTACTTTTTGGTTCACCTTACTTGACAACGGTCTTAGTTTTTTTTTCTTCTATGAATATTCTGCATGTAGGCTACAGATGATTGTGTAGACCTTATGTGTAAATGAAACAATTAGCATTCCGTGTATATAAAATATATATATATATAATGAATATATAATTTGACTAGTAGCTAGGCTATAATAATGATAATAGCAATGGCAATTTACATGGCATGTTGAACATAGTCCTCCAATACTGGACTTGACCGGTGTCAAGTTACCCTGTTAAGCCACATCTGAGGAAATCATAGGACATTGTTGGCATATTAGGTGGCGAATTCGACTATGAAATGTGTGCGTGCTTGTGCTCTCGTGTGTGTGTTTGCGCGCGCACCATAACTATTACTTGAGCTTAATTATTATTAAGTAATAAATTATTTGTGTTAACGATGATAATGATGATGATGGTGACCATGGTGGGCGGGAGTCTGCAGGTTAAAAGAAAGTTATTTCAGGCTTTACACCCCCCCTCTCTCTCTGATTCGTGAGTAGACTGCACTCCTCTGTCCTCTTTTATCTGCCGAGGGACTCCCCCCTTTACCCCCGCCTCTCATGGGGTAAAAAGGCCCTCCATGGGTCGCGAACTTTCTTTCCTCGAGTTTTTCCCGCTGTCTCGGCTATGGCATGTTTTACTCGTCTTCGAAATCTAAAGAATGAGATTATTTTATTCCTCGCTCCGTGCATTCTTCTGCCACTGCCGTTGATGATCCGAACATCGGTATGTACAACAAACACATTCTACAACTTACAATTCATGTAATTCTAACCCTAGAAGACCACTATTTTTTTTCTTGCAGTAGCCTATACATCAAGTCATTTATATTCTGTCTCTGATGGACAACCAAGGCAGACCATTCATAAAAGGAGTCACGTGACACTTTTCATACGCAAATGTAGTAGCCGATTTCAGCGGAGAGCGAACGGGTCAAGCGCAAAAAGGAGCCGACTGATTTTGGAGTTGTGTTCAGGCACCTGTTGATGTGCGCTTGTCGTAAAATGCATGGGAACTGTCCAGTGTTGCCGTAGCCTGTAGCACACACTGAGCTGTTATTTCAACTCTTTGTTGTTAACACGACGAGAGGGGTCAAGTCCAGCGTGGGAACGGAGTGGACGGTCTATCATCCCTGCTACACGTGAGACACGGCTGTAACGGTGTTGTGATAGTCCGCCGTCAGACCCCCCGTTTCACACTTCAATGCGCCGCGCAACGTGAACGACGACAACGGAATAGAATATTGTTGAAAACAATGGTGTCCATGCAGATGTTTATATGGGTTTCAAAATGTCTCTCCACGTCATCTATGCATGTGTAGAGGCAGGTGATTCAATAACAGCTCAGAAAATTTAACTTCAACCCCATGTCATCTTAGCCTTGAGCTTTATTATATCTATTTATTATTATAATTATTATTATTTATTATTTATTACCCTATAACACATATCATATAAGACGTAGGCGTGTGTAGCTCTGCTTTGTTGTGCCGCGTTTTACCCTTTATCCGACACCTTTACACAAGTGCCATTCTTCCGTCCTATAAAACAAAGTGTGT
>OMNS01072305.1:0-12286 GCA_900303225.1 Laemonema laureysi
TCGTGGTTTGTTTGGAACAAAAGGACTTGGAAACTACACAGTGATTTGAATCTTCCTCAATAAACACTACTATGTGTTACTTTCATAGGCTATATTGCAAAATTTGACAGACATATTAGTTTAAGGGACAAGTCAACACTGGTAATTATATTAACGAACAAATAATAATGAATCAAGCCATTGATAACTCTACTCTGTGCATATGTCGCTGTGTGTCCAACAGTAGTTTAGATACATTTAATCCTATATTTGGTTTGTTTGAGTCAGACGGAACACATAATTATATCCGCAATGAAGAATTCAGTGTCCTTCACTCTCCTTTTTCAATGAGCTATTTTATTTTGCAAGCAAATATATTGTCACACAAAAATCACTGTGGTGCGCTTCTATCTAAATCTTCATTAACCTTTTTAATTAGGCGTATATAGTTATAGGAACAAATGAATAATATCAAATCAAACTGTTGAGAACTCCATACTCTGCATGTATGACGATGTGTCTCAGACGAGAATGCACAGTTATTGTATTTATTGTTAAGCCTATATATTGTACAATTTGAGATACATCGTTTGAGAGACATTTAATATATTTGGTATAGACCTGCATAATATAGGCCCCTATAGGCCCCTAACAAACACACAATTATATTTCACATTGGTGCTATCATGACAGATTTCCTTTGCTTCCAGCGAAGCGCTTCTATCTGGCGAAGCTGGGTTGGGATGGTGGTTCTGCAGACTGCAGGTTTCGCCGCCACCTTCACGGGCGGGCATTTCATCGCTTCTTTTTTATCTTTTTTTCATTTTTTTGCATGCCTAAGGTGGAACCATATATATATATATATATATTAGAAAATGTTTAACCTTCACAACACCTCTAATCTACAGGAAAAAAAGGATCGATTTTGATTTGTAAGGTATTCAGTTAGCCCAAGTCCATCTTTTACAGGACCTATTAGCTCTGACTAAAATAGATATCTGGAACTACAGATTGTATAGTTCTTCAAGTTCATCTATTTCATTAGTTTAATGGACTGTTGAAATGTAATTGTCCTGCCAATAATTCCTGGTCTTGGTAAATTGTGTTTATTTGACAGAAAATGTGAATGTCTGTATTGGCTGTCTATTCCGGTTCCGTGGATAGCTGGATGGGTGCTGTGTTTGTATCCAGGTTTATCCTCCAGGGAGGTGTAGGAGTTTTAATTGCTCCCCATGGACAATGGAGATAATAACCTGTAAAGGACCACTAGAACAGAAACACAGTTGTTTGTTTGGTGGAGGCTCTCGTAAGGCCATCATAGAGTGACCAATGGGTCATAATTAGCTGTTAGCCTAGCTGTAGCTGTGTTAGCATGTTCCCTAAGGCCAGTGGTGAGCTATAGTAGAGGCAGTGTATCAGGAAGGTGTTTAGACATACTGAAGACATGACATTAAATCATCCAGGGGCTACTGAACACAGGTCGCTATTTCAATGAATGTGAAACTCAAATAACCACTACCTGTATCACTGTCCTGCATTTGGGTCCTCACTACACCACCAACGTAACAAAATTATCCGACCAGATTGGACCCAGTGGACAGCACCCAGCCTCCACTCAGCCTGCCTTGTTGTGGTGAGCCCTGCTTGTCTGTCTGACCTGCGCTCTCAATCCCCAACACACTCAGGCCCCAACTCTCTCATGTCCCAGCAGTGGAAGAAAGCTCCAGGGGGTATCAGCCCCTTCCCCTGCCTGTCTGTCTGACCTGCGCTCTCAATCTCCAGTGCTCTCAAGTTCCTCTTCCTTGTAAAGCATTGTTCCTACAGGAATACTCATTAGTAAGCAATTCATAATCAGGTATATATTATTAATAAGATAATGAGGAAATGGTTAATACGATCATTTATAAAGGCTATGTTAATGATTTACAAACTATTTACAACAGGTTAATAATGCTTAACAATGCTGCAATTCATGATTAGTTCAGGTAGTTATTAACCATTAGTTAAGTATTTTCTGTGAGCTCATCTAAAGTAAGGTCTATCTATGCCTCACTACTTGTTACTACTTATTACTTCTTATTACTACGTATTACTTGGTACTGCTGCAATGGTACTTGAGGCATTTCCAGCCTTTAAATGTAATTTCTAAATGCTTAGTACGGCAGAGATTGTCCTCACTTGAGATAAGCTCGCACAAAACACTGAACTAATGCTTTCTAACTGCCTGAACTAATCATGAATTGCAGTATTATTAAGTGTTTATAAAGCATTATTAACACATTGTAAATAGTATACATTTTATACATTTTATTCTAAATCATCATCTAATTAACTTATAAATCATGTATAACTGATTATGAATAGCTTACTAATTAGTATTCATGTATGAATAATGCTTCATGCTAAATGAGGAATTCACGATTTACTACTGCTTTATTAATGCCTTATTAAAGTTGCAGTATGCTACCATAAATTGCAAGAAAAACATCATGGTGACAGCCCACTAAGATTTGCCAGTTGACATGGTTGCAGCTTTCCCTATTGATTATTTGCACCAGTGTTGCCTTGGGAACAAAACGAATTTAATTGTGTCTTTTTTTATCTTGTGCGGGTGAGGGCTTGCGTCTTTTTATGTCGCATTGATGGGCAATCGCATCCTTTTTCCTGTGAGTCATTTTTGGCATGGCTGGGGTAGAACCTGATTCCTGCACTTGAGGTCATTCATTGCGCACCAACCTCTTGTGTACAACATACAACTACATAGTTAACATTGAATGGCCTGTGGATTTGGGCAGTGTGATTTGGAACTATATAGTACATCATATAAGACTGTATTGGGCTCCTCTGACCTTATTAAATAGATGACATGGAAAGCAAGTAATCCAAAAATGAAAAACGGACTTGTCTTCAAGGGTGTTTGCAAGCCCTTTGTCTTGTATCCTGTATTTTTGTAAATTTGTAATTTTTTTGTTCAGAAATTTGTCTCATACATCATGACAGTGTATCTGTGATTACAATGTGTTTGTATTTGAATGGTACAAGTCCACAATGTGTCCTTTTCTTGGACCAAAATAAACATTTAGACAAATGTCAATGTTGTTGTTTTAGATAATTGTAAAAATGTCAAATGGCAAATTGTATTAAAAGTTATTCAGAGCCTTACATGTAACTTGCTAATGCTTACAGACATCCTACATTAATATGTAGGGGATCTTAACTGAAATACAGTTCACCACTTGAAAAAATACTAAACACTGATATAATGTTGAAATCATTGGTCTTAATTACTGTCCTGAAATGACAACAATGCAAGACAATGCATGTTTTATTGAAAAGCAGTTTTGGGTGTTTTAATTTAGTTCTTCAATGCGCTTCAATCTGTTGACATATGAAGAAATTGTAATGATGGTAATGCCATAATTTTATCAGGAAAATACTAAAGAGGATGTAGTCATGATATTCTGTCAATATGCCACAGTTGATGCTTATGATGCTGGTGGAGGTGATGATTACGGTGATAAGGAGGCACTTAATAAATTATGGCTGGGTATCGTTCTTCAATACCTTTACGGTATCAACCAAAACAACCTGGTATCGAGTAGTATTGAAACTTCTCCAGTCAAACGATACCTGCATTCGATCATTTTTGTACAAATCCCGATTAGTATCGTTTGCTCATAGCCAAGCACCGCAACCATTCTTCAATTTAATGAAGTAGGGAGAGAGAGAAAGGGAAATAAGTATTGAATGAAGTACTCAATTGGTATCTGTATCACTTTAAGGGTACTGGTATTGGTACTGGTATCATAATTTCTTAAACAATACCCAGCCCTAGTATAAATGTAACTTGAACCTGCTCTGAATGGCATTTGGGCTTGATATATGTAAATGTTTTACTGCTGCACTGAGTTTACCTTGCAAGGCAGCTGGATTTGTGAGATCACATTCACACAAGAATCCATCTTGCTAGGCTATGTTATCCACTTGTGGCCGAACCACAGTGGTTCGGACCAATCAGCGTCCTATGAGGAACTACTGGCAGCTACGGGGGTGGTGATAGACAGATGGTTCATCCAATCACCTGCCAAGTAATTTTTGAAAGTGCCAGCCCTTTTCCAGACAGTTTCAAAGGACGACTTCACAGATGGTTCTGTGGAACAAACCATCTGGCGCATCAGGTTAGCACTGAGTAGCCTATCTGTGAAAATACATATGTAATGATACAGAAGCAATGGCATTTAATTGGTAGGATAGATGGTCTAAATGTATGGTCAGGGTTTAGTCAGAAAGTGACAAATCAGCAATTTTGTGGAAAGGATAATAACAAAATAAAGAAGTGTAAGCAACATGTCACAATCTAAATCTCTAATATTATCATGGATGGATTCACAATGTTGTGTGATGACTGCCTACCGACGTAATCACAACATTGGAGTATGGTTATTATACTGTATTACATTGAACACAATTGTAACGTATCCACAACATCACATTTTGTGATGTCTCAGCAACAGGGCCATGGCCTAAGAATTTACATTAATACCATGTCTTTATGAGACCAATAGAGGACCTTAATAGTATGTTGCCCCAACCACATTTTGTTTGTAGGGATAATGATTTGAGCTCATTTTTAACCAATATAGGAAAAGACCAGAGAAGCTGGTTTCATCTAACAAAATGTTAGCTCTTGCAACATTGAAATTGATAATTGATTGATTCCACATGCAAGCCAATGCATTCACTTATAAATATAAATAATTTTAGCAACAACAACATGAATATGAATATGAATAGCATTTATTTGTATAGAATGTTTCAAAATAAAATTAGAAATTGCTACCATGACATCTAACACAGAATACAATACAATCAATGACATATAGAATAAAAAGCAGAGTAGTGGAGACAGGGATGCAAGAAAGGAGGAAGAGATCATAGATAACACTGAATCTGCTAACTATCAACTCTAAAAGCATTAAATAGTGAAAGACTCTGCTAGACCTTTGTGTCAAAGTATCCTCTGATTCTCTTCCGAACTTTAGTGAGATTCAGTCCATAAATAATAGGATTGAGAAGAGGGGGGAAAGTGAGAAACTGTACAGCCATGAAGTTCCTCAGACTCTGTGATACAGATTTAGATCCATATCGAGCATACATAACATCGAACAGTAAGGCAATAGTGACATTTTGTAGACAAAGTAAATGTGGGAGACATGTCTGCATGAATTTTTTCTTCCCTTCTGTGGATTTTAAACATGCTTTGATCAGTGGTACATACGTACAAATAATAAACACATAATGGCAAAAAAAGAAACAGATGACGACCATACCAACAATACTGTTGACTGTTGTTGAGGTGCAAGCAAGTTTTACAAGGGACCAGTTTTCACAATAGAGCTTATCTATGTGAGAACCACATAAATCTAGACTGGCTGTCATCATTATGATAACTACCTCAAGACACAAGGGCACCATCCAAGAGATGAAGACAAGGACAGAAATCCTCTGTTTAGTCATGATAGAGTGGTATTCCAGAGGGCGACATATAGCCACATATCTGTCATAAGCCATCAGGGCCAGAATAGAGAAGTCAGTTGTTGCATACGAATAGATAACATACACCTGTAAGAGACATCTAGCATAAGATATGAGATGAGTTGAAGACAGCAAATCAAAAAAGAATTTGGGGTAAAATCCGGCTGTCCCATAAAGTCCATTGATGCAGAGATTACACAGGAAGATGTACATGGGTTCATGAAGATTTTTGTCCAAAATTATAGTTAGAATCAGAGTGATATTGACCAGCACAATAGCACAGTAACACAGTAGAGAAAGGGAGAAAAGATGGACTCTATGGTTCATTGTCTCTTCCAATCCAGACAGAGAAATTATCATAAAAGATGTATTAAGCATTGCATGTGTCATTAAATAATATAAATGATATGTTCATAATACAACATAGCATTACATCTTGTAAATCAAATATTCATTCACATTTCATTATTTGACAGAACACAACAGTCCAAACAATTAATACTCCAGTCTTGTAACTTTGATTGAAGACATGATGCTAACAAGCTAACATGACTGCTGCTGCTATCCATCATCTCATCTAACTCTAGGCTATTCTCCTCTTAAAGTGCCGAACAAACAAAAAGGTGAGTAATTAAGGACAGGGTCATCTCAAGAGGCTTTGGTTTGACAAGCTTTCAGTCAGATAAACATCCTAATACACAGGAGGCAGTACTAGTCTAGGTTAGTAGCCTCTAGTCACTCTTCTAGTAGTGATGGAGACCATATAGATGCTAAACCATAGTTTGATAGGGACAGTTGCTACATTTCTGATACATTTAAGTACAAATAGAAATGTAACATTCAATTATATTAGTAATCTGAACACATTAAAATATAGCTCCATGCATTCAACGTGGTGGCAGACTGGAACAATTGAAGAGAAACTAACATGTACTAGCTAATGATAAGTAGCTGATAATATTCTATTTATTTCTAGGACAATATGTAAGGAATAGACAGAATTTGATGGGGTGTACAGTTATTTGAAAATAATACATATGAGGGTAGTGATGCCGCGAGGCAGAGGTTGCTTACCATTGTACATATTATATATATATATATCCAACCTGATGAACCAGAAAAAATTACCTAATAGACCCATGCACCACATTCACAACCACAATCACATACACACCCATTGCACCAAGGTGCACAACAACCATTACTACAAGAACTACAATTTGGAAGTGATTTTTATAGTGTGTATTTGAAAGGCATGAAAGGGTTAATATATAAAGTTTTTAATCATCTATGCAAGTAGGCTTGAGCATGATTACAAAATATGCAGAACATTCATTATATTCATTCAACAAGCTGCTATTTCTGTTTTTTAATACTTCATTTTGATAAATAAGTATCCAATCCAAAAGACAGTACCTATATGGTAAAAAAAAGTAGGTCATATACTGTAAATAAACTCTAGGAATGTGCAATTTCCAAAAGTGCCTTGTGCATGTTTTTAAATTATACAGAAATATTTTAAATTTATTTGAATTATTTTATTTAAATACAGTATAAGTAGATCTGGGACCTACTGATCAATTGGCTTTTCTGAGCTGAGTCCAATGACACCCCACAAGGCCCCATTTAGAGACATGCAAGAAAACAGTAAACCGTAAAAAGTAAAAAAAACAAAAACATATCACTCTGTGACCAAATCGCACCAAACTAAAGGTCAAAAACTATCAGGAACAAACTTCACTTTTTCACAACCAAAAATGATGCCTTACCTTTGTTGTTATGGCATTAAAGTTGTGTTTGATCACATAAAACAACCAAGCACAAGCGTTTAAAATCAATGAGAGTTTCACAGATAATATGGTCAATTGCCTTCAATCAGAACACACAATCTTTATCGCCATCAGGTGGCCGTATGGTGCAATTGCGATGGTTTGGCTTGGTGTCATTCAATTCTATTCGCACCTTTCAATAGAGGGGTCTAATGTCAAATTGAACAATATCCACCTGTTTGTGTCTCATCACGTTTGTATTGTCATGTTTGCATTGGTTTGCATTCATTTATTAATTTTATTTGGAGACTGCCTAAACCTACCTCTACTCAAACCTATCTACTTCACTTTATTGGCATCAAATCTTGACCTAGTTACTCATCAGATGTTGTGCTATGGGCTACCAACTGATAATGCACTAGGTGGTATGCACTCTAAAACATGACATTTATTTCAGGCGGAAATTAAATCTTCAATTTATGCTGTGTTCTAGCGTCATTTACTCTGACCCAGTAGCATCCACATTGATTATTATACTTGCAAAACAATCCCACAGGTGTTATCTTTCTTTTGATACCAGGCTTACATATTATAGCCATTGTGGAGATACACTCTATTTACTTTGATATGTTATTTCTGGCAAAAACCTCAGAAAGAGGCCTAGTGGTGAAGACCTGTAGATTCAATTTTGTTAGTCGACTAAAATCTTAAGATATTTAGTCAACTAAAACTAGACTAAAACAATTCAGGTGACAAAAATGAATGGCATTTTAGTCAAAAGATTATGACAAAAAATGTAATCAAAATGTGCAGTCAAAATTAACACTGCAAACTACCCAGCAAATGTGGTGCAAATCCGTGCTCAACTTTGCGAGATATCCTGCTGATGGACACACAGACAGACGGGGTGAAAACAGTACATCCAGGGCGGAGGTAAAAATAAAAAAGAAAGGGGGTTTAAATAAAGACTTCATAAGTGATACATATATTGATAGTTTTTATGTTTTTGTTTTGAGATTTCGTTTTTTGTACATTTGCTTGATTTCGCATTGGAACCGGCTCTAATAATGCTTCTAAATGTGTACAAAAACAAATCGACCATGCGTAATCTTTGATATAATAAAATTCTCACTTTGTCATTGTGTATTTTAACAAACATATATATGGAAATACACAACAACTTGAGATTCCTATGTAACTGGGTGTGTATCTACTTAATAGTACATAACTCATGGATGTAATTATAAATCGCTTGGTCTGGAAACATAAATGTATGTCGAAATGTAAAAAGTGTTTCTTTTAGAGGGACCTTGGAATCTGTCTATTAGATAAATTTGCTTCTTCATCAGGTCGTTATTTTCTACTTTTACCACAGTTACCAACAATGATTGCATATTAGTTACTTTCATCTATAACATTATTGGTATTTTATCAACTTAATCAGCTTAAATAAAAATATTCTTCGGCAGAGCTATTATTATTACAATATTATATATTATATATTGTTGTTAATGTTTGATTTGTAGCGCATTGATTTGTCAAAAGGCAGAGGTGTACCATCATTTAAAAATAATCCCCACCCTGGGAACGTTAATGACTAATCAGGATCAAATATGTGTGTGTAGCAATACACACCACTTAAGTGGCATTTTGTGGGCTCCTCCGACCACAGGACAAAGGTTATGATGGTTAAACCATTTTATTGCAACGTTGATAATGTTTGTAGGCAGAGCAGATGGTAGATACTGACATGTCAGAGCTCGCGACTGACAGTCTGCCTCGGGCCAGTTGAGGCTGCTTAAACCAGCCACCAACCACATACCACAGTGTGGTATAAAACTCATTAATGACTTCATTAATGAAGTGACTGTAGTGAAATATTACTATATTTTTCATGTTACATTCAGCTTTTATTTCCTTACTGTGATATATTCTAAGACGTAAGTAATCTGTCTAGTCTGATAATAATGGGCCTGCATACATGTTCATCACATCACAGCGATTCATTGCGATATCCCTCTTCTGGAAAAAAGACATGTCTTTATTCCATATAAGGGGTTGAAATCGACTATTTGCATGCCTTTCAGAAGAACATCAGGACAGGCAGTGAACAAATTGAGAGATAACATTTTTCATTGTAATATCACTAGAACATTTATTTATTCGTTTTTTGGATTATGGCATTTTATTTTAAAACAATTATATTCTTCAAAGTGAACCGTCCATTTCAATAGCCTGGCCAGTTAGATTTTCACACCCTTAAAGTAAGACGTATGTCACAAAGTGCTTTACAGGGCATTTTACAACATACATAGTCATAGAAGAGGAGACTATATGTTTAAAAAAGTGCATTACATAGTGAAAACACACAATCCACAATATAAATATAATACACAATGGTGAAAAAACACAATACATAATAAACAAGACGAGGTTGAAACCTAGTATGTGGCTGGACCATACACGGCAATTGTGCTAAATTGTGGCCAAAATGTTACCGTAAATGTTAATGTGAACTGAAGTAACATATCACTTGACATGGTTAAGCTATGTTTGAGTCAAATAATGTTATGAATGCAGTTGCAAGAACAATATCTTAAGATGTTTGATTTGAAAGAGAACGTATAATGAAGCATAATAGTAAATGGTAGTTTATTAGTCAGTAAATTATACAAGGTAAAACACAATATACAAGGTATGAGCATGAAATACAGTACAAGGCTATGGTTCCTTTTTTGATTACACTATTGTCCTTAAATACAACAAAATCCAATAATGCTCATTAAAATGTATAAAAAGAGAACATTTTACAAGTAAAAAACAAAATGAGAATCTAACACATAAATAGTTAAAGACATGAAAAGTAAAATGTATATGCATAATGAAAAGTAGAAATATATATGCACACAGGTGTAAACAGCTTAGTACAAAAAGGTGACGATAGAATGTAAAGTGACAAAGTGATGAGCTCAACAGTTCAGTAGCCTTCATCCCGCAGGCCTTATGGCCTGCTCTTCATAGCAAAACGTTTTTTTTTTAATTCATAAAAAAAACAAGGATGGAAAAATGTAAAACACTGATGATGAACAATAACAAAACATTTGTTTACATTTATGTAAACCAATTTAGGTAGACACATTTGTACAGCGTATTTATTCTTCAATCTCAAGTGTAATCGTCTGTCAAATCTTCAAAGCATGTTGGTCATATGACAGCTTCACATTTCTTCACACAGTTCTTTGCATGATTATTGAACTCTGCAAGGTCTTTTGAGCTGCAAGAGTTGGGTAGCATAGGGCAGACAAGACAGTGCTGGATGGTATGTTCTGCTTCTCCACATTCACATGTGGTTGGGCCAGTCTTGTAGCCCCATCGAACCAGAGCAGCTTTTGTTCGTCCCAATCCCATTCTCAGGCAATTGAGTGTCCTCCACTGGGTCCATGGTGCCTGTGAGCCAGGAGGGACGTCTTCAGCAAGGGGGATTTTCATGTCCATTGGGGGGGGATCTTTCTCCAGCTTTTTTGTCCAGAGCTGTTGGATTGTTTCTTCCCGAGATGTTGTTAGGGGCTGGACATGGCTGAGGAAGCTTCTAGGTCTAAGTTTTTTGGCATGGGTTGATCTCTCCCATACAGGATACGCATACTCTGCAGAGGAGTAGCACAGGGCCAGAGCCGTAGTTTTACATTACATTACATTACATTACAGTCATTTGGCAGACGTTTTTATCCAAAGCGACTTACAAGTGCATTCAATATCAGTAGGCAAGACAACTACTAGTTACCAGAAATCGTAGGAGCATTTCCTCCCTAGACAAGTGGCTAAGAGCATAACTAGTGCTATGGTAACATTGCAATGAACTAGCAGCCTACCTTCTCAAAGTGAGACAAGTAAAAATCAAGTAAGAGCTGCAGCTTTCCGAACAAGCTCCAGGGGTCTGGTGGCAGACGCCGGGGCACCAGCAAGGAGGGAGTTGCAGTACTCCAGGTCTCGGTGCAGACAGCCCTGGTGTTCCTCCCCGGGAGGAACACCAGCTCAGTCTTGTCCAGGTTGAGCTTCAGGTGGTGCATCGCCATCCACTGTAAGATGTCTGCCAGGCATGCAGCAATGCGTGCCTCCACTTGTGTGTCAGAGGGTGGAAATGACTTTAAAAGGATTAGCTGGGTGGTAGGAATAGGGAGTGGTAGGAAAAGTCATGGGAGTGGATAACAGAGCCAAGAGATGTTGTGTAGAGGGAAAAAAGGAGAGGACCCAGAACAGACCATTGTGGGACCCCAGTAGTGAGCCGGCGTGGTTCTGACACAGACCCTCTCAGTGTCACCTAGTAGGAGCGATCCGTCAGGTAGGATGCAAACATGGACAATGCAGAGCCTGAGACACCCATACCCGCAAGGGTGGAGAGGAGGATCTGGTGGTTTACCGTGTCAAACGCTGCAGACAGGTCCAGGAGGACCAGGGCAGAGGAGAGAGAGTTAGCTCTAGCGGTATGGAGCGACTCTGTTACTGCCAAGAGGGCAGTCTCAGTCGAGTGACCCGCTTTGAACCCAGACTGGTGGGGATCCAAGAGGTTGTTCTGATGGAGGTACATGGACAGTTGGTTCAAAATAGCATGAGTTTTGGAAATGAAGGGTAGAAGGGAAACCGGCCTGTAGTTGTTGACCTCAGAGGGGTCAAGTGTCAGTTTCCTGAGAAGTGGTGCGATTCTGGCGGTCTTGAACACAGAGGGAAAGCATCCAGACTCCAGAGATGTGTTGATGAGGTGGGTCAGGAAGGGAAGGAGTTTGGGTGCAGTAGACTGAAGGAGAAGGGATGGAACCGGGTCAAGAGAGCATGTTGTGGGGCGGCTAGATGTAACAAGGTGAAGAACCTCGCTAGGGGAGAGGGGAGAAAAATGGGATGGGGAGGGAAAAGGTTGCGAGGGATGGGTGGAAGGCAGACCGGTGTTGTTGGTGTGCAGGGCATCAGTGTGGGGGTGAGGGAAGGAGGATCGGATATCATTAAAGTTG
>OMNS01072308.1:0-10052 GCA_900303225.1 Laemonema laureysi
TCCGACACAAAAAAAACGATATATATATATATATATATATATTGACTTTCCCTTTTCTACAATATGAGAGGCAAACACAAACCCTTGAATTCACCACTAAACCAATGATGCATGGGATTTAATTTCAATTCATGACCAGCGCTACAAATGTGTTCATCTTATACACAGCCCACATACACTGCATACTCAGCAATGCTAACAGCCACGCAGTCGTACAAACAGTGCATGAATCATATTGCAATAAAAACAGATGATGAAATATCCCTCAAGCCAAGTTTATTGTTTATGTGTCGCCCTTAATCACAGACGGTTATAGTCTGACGGGGCTTAACAGACCCACCTTATAGGACACCCCCTAAACCCTAAGTGCTACAAATGGGTAAGGTGTCGCTCCACTTAAATTCTGTAATATTATAATAATATATAATAATACTTGTACTCTTACTCTACTATTCATATTTATTTACTATTTGTATGGCTCAGCAGTCCAGGATCACCGTTGTTGTACTACGGCATCCTCTGCTCTACTGTACCATCATCATCATCATCATCATCATCATCATCATCATCATCACCATCATCATCATCACCACCATCACCATCATCATCATCATCATCACCACCACCATCCCTCAGGGTCTGCTGGACAAGCCTCTGCTGTCTGCTCTGTGCCACTGGATAGCGTCCAGCAGGCGCGTGGTGGCGAACAGGGTCAGGATCTGCACCCCGAGCAGGACGATGCCAGCGGTCCCGATGGTGCCCGTGTGCTGCTCCACCCAGCGGGACATCCCCCCCAGGCAGCCCCCCAGGAAGACCACGCTCTGGGCCGAGAACTCGTCCAGGAGCTGGGCCCCCACGCCGCACTGGGAGTTCCACACCGTGCCGTTCTCCAGGGGGGCCACGCAGCACGTGGCCGGGACCCCGCACGCCAACACCCCTGGCGCTGAGCAGTTGTAGTATCTGTAGGAGCGACCACCAACATGCTTAAAGGAGAACCCCTGACCCCACCTTTAAAGGTTTTGTTCATTCAGGGCTGCCGGCATATCAGCCAATAAGAGCGCGGAGTGTGTGTGTGGTTGACGGCTGACGGTTCGAGCAGCCTCACCTGGGCTCGAGTCAGACTGATTAGGCTCTGGGGCTGCTGGGTGAGGCTGCACACCTGTGGTGCATTGAGTGATTAAGGCACGCAGGTTAAATCAGCCACCACCACACACGCACACACACACACACACTCACACTCTAAAACCACTAATCCCTATTCACTATCCCCTAAACCCTTAACCCAAAAGCGCGAACCCTGAACCACTAACAACCAACTGCTATCCCCTCCCACCTCACTCCTAACCCTGTTATGAACTATTAACTTGAATTTCTTACATATACTTTAGGCACAATACGATACACATGTGTGTACATTGTGTTGTTCATGTACACGTAAAAAAACAAAAAAAAGCAAATTCCTTCCACATTTTCATTGTTGACAATCAAACCGTTACTGTACTGTTAAAATAGCAAACAATTGACTTAGCTTTTTCTTTCCCACAAGTTACCGACCATCCCCTTGCATGCGTCACGAGGGCCCTGTTCCACT
Source organism: Laemonema laureysi (assembly GCA_900303225.1). Classification (NCBI taxonomy): domain Eukaryota; kingdom Metazoa; phylum Chordata; class Actinopteri; order Gadiformes; family Moridae; genus Laemonema; species Laemonema laureysi. Next base: position 1,592 of record OMNS01072308.1, read on the forward strand.
CACATGTTGATCTCCCAGTCGCGGTAGTTATCTGCGCCGCAGCACTGCAGGCCCGACTGGATCTCGTCCGTGATGAACCTCAGGTCCAGGTCGTCCTGGTAGCGCGCCATCGCCGTCAGCATTCCCGACCGCAGGTAGCCCTCGATCTCGCCCTGCATGCTGAAGGCCACGATGGCGGCGAGCACTTGGGCCGCGATCAGCGCCAGCACGGTCGCGGAGAAGCACCGCAGCAGACAGCCGTTCTCCCGCAGGACGCCCACGCAGCCCGACAGGCACAGCACGCTCAGCAGCAGGCCCAGCGTCACGAAGACCAGCATGGGGTCCGTGCCGATGGTGCCGATCTTCTCCTGGGCGAAGGACTCCTTGGTGATGAGGCCCCAGAGCCCCAGGCACAGAACGGTCATGCCCAGGACAGAGAACAGCAGGTTGCTCAGGAATAGGAGGTATTTTAGGCAGTAGTCGCTCATGGAGTAGGAGTAGGCGTGGTGTTGGTGGTGGTGGTGGTAGGGTCGGGAGCCCTTTGGGAGAAGGCAACTCTGGTCGGATCCGTGGCTGTCTTCGGCATCCTGTCGGGGCTCGGCGGGGCCGTACATCGACTCGCCGCCATCTGCACGGCCATCCTTCGTTTTTTCCCGACGTGGAAGAGGATGAAACGTTTATGGTTACAATGTTATCGATAAACTTTCTATCCTTTACTCAACCCACTGTGATAGCGGTCACAGCTCTAGATTGTCGTCAGCTGGGGCGAGGGGGGGAGGAGGAGGCTAGTCTGGTGGTTAGGGGGTGTTTGGAGCCCAGCCAAAATGCTCAGGGTTCCAAGCCCAATGTCAGCAGCCTACATGTAGGCGCGCTTGAGCAAGATGCCTACCCGCTCATTAACGACACATGATGCTCATCAACAATGATAATGCTAAGGACAAAACAAAAGGGTTCGCTGTGAGTCACTTTGGACAAAAAGGGTCTGATAAATGCCTACATACTCAATAGTAGTAACAGAAAGCGACTTCAAAATGCACACTATCTATAGCACCTTACCTTCGGTATGAGGGGGCTGGTTTCATTCTGTGTAGTGCCTTTCCTGGACCAAGGCCAGGAGAACCGACTCATTGAGAATCCACTCATGGTCTGAAAAGAGAGAGAGAGAGAGAGAGAGAAGAGAGCGAGAGAGAGCGCGAGTCCTCCTTGTCCCTTCGTGTGGGTCAGAGTAAAGCGGTCTTCGGCGAGAACACACACACACACACACACACAACACACACAACACACACACACACAGGGCTATCGCATAACAAAACCATTCGCCAAACATGTGAGATACAAGTTGTAAAAAGGCTGTGAGCAGCCCCTGGTTACTGTTGGGCAGTGGGGGGGGGGGGCTTTGTATTTCACCATCATGTGAGAGTCACAGTGGAGGGATTATACGGTCAGAGCTTGCCTCTCTCTCTACAGAGAGAGAGAGAGAGAGCTTGAAGACACAGTAGAAAAGCAAAGAGAGACGAGGTGATGGGAAAAACAGACATGATGTCATCTCAAGTGATCATTATATGCCAGCACATCCCTGTTAAATAATAAGTAAGCAAGTAGGTGAGTAAGTAAGCCACTAGGTAGGTAGGTAGGTAGGTAGGAGATAGTAGGTAGATATACATTCATTATGATCGCAAAGATTATAGCTAAAAGCTATGAACCACAAGCCAGAAACTATTGTTGTTATTTTGGGCGTACAAGTACGGTTCGTTTAATGCGAGAATGTTACAATGGAGGTAGTCTTTCTGTTTGGCCTCAAGGTTCTAAGTTAACGACTGCATTATACTGTTTGGTTTATTCCTCTTCGTCTTCTTCTTCTTCTTCTTGAACATACGGATAGCATCATTAAAAAGTATTGTCTTCTGGTAAGTCCATTACAAGTAGCATGTGAAAAACAGAGAGCGAGAGAGAGAGAGAGAGAGAGAGAGAGAGAGAGAGAGAGAGAGAGAGAGAGAGAGGCCAGGATATATAACTGGCACTTTGTGTGTTCTGATGTCACTGAGGCTGGCCAGGGTTAGGGGAAAATAACTGACTTATTGAGGCAGGATCCTTTAGTCCAAGTGGTCTGGAACTGTAGTCGGGGTCAAAACAGAAACTGACCTACGCAGCCTAATGTTATTTTATTTCAGAATGGTAGGTATATTTCTTTGTTCATTTATAACAATCTATAATCCAACAGTTTTATCCACCCATTCTTTTATCTGTTTAATCATTTGGAAGTGTGTTGCTTCTGTATGGGAAATCCATTTGCTGGGCCCCTGTCCACATCGCTGCTTGATGCATTAGGAAGATCCTCACACTGTCACAGAGCGTTCTGACAACATTGCAAATACAATAATTCTGAATTCTGTTGCTTATAATATTCCTTTCTATATTCAACAGGGACATTGAGCCCCCCACCCCACCCTATAATGACATACAAGTCGACTACTAATTTGTAATAAATGGTAAATGGGCTGCTTAAATACAATGTGTGCCTCACATTCCCCACCCATTCACACACCTTGCATGGGTCGACGGCCAGCTCGTCGGGGAGCAGTAGGCGCCTTGCTCACGGGACGCCTTGACACTTGGCTAGGAGGGAGGCCAGGGGAATCGAACCAGCAACCTTCCGGCTGACCAGACCGGCCGACGTGGCGCAGGCAGTCTCTATGGTGGAGTCCAGGGCATAAAAGCGGAGCTCATGACCCTCGTCCGACAGTTGAACCGTTGAAGAGTACCGGCCCTGTGGAAGGCCCCCATATGCTGAGCAGACTCTATTACAGTAGGCCGTAAGAATGCTGTGCTGGAGCCCATGTAGTCACGCTGCTACATCAAACACCTCCTCTGGAGCCATGCCCTGAGGGAAAGCTGTTAGCCTCGCCTGCACCACCCACAGCAACAACAAGGATCACCACCTTCCACGCGCCTCCTCCTTTATCTGACGGTTGGACGCATGTCGCTTCGCAAATCGCTCGGAGAGGGGTGAACTACAGTCTTGCTTGTGTGTGTGTGTGTGTGTGTGTGTGTGTGTGTGTATTTACTGTATGTCGCTTTGGTGCGCATATGTGCCACTGTGGCGTTACACGCGTGTCGTCACATGCACATATATACTACACATGCATACGTGACATATGCGTGTGTAGTATATGTGCATGTGACGACGTATGCGGGCCCATGCGTCACTATTCTGCAAAGCACACATGCATGTGAGCGCAGCTCCCCACCACAACTCGGTATCGCTGAAGTGGGCGGGAGAAGGTAAGAGAGCGAGTTTGGGAGTGCGAGGAGACAGTTATATAAATGCTGTTCAGGTTCACATTTTCAAGGAGTGTGTCTTTGCTGAAGGATTAATCGGCACACAGTTCAGCTGCTCTGACCCAGAACAAAAGCATTTTCACCAACCTCACACACAGGTATTGGATATTTGAATATTGTTACAATTACTTCACTCAAGGTTCAAAATTAACTATTATTACTACTTTCAATAATAAGAATAAGAATAGGAATAATGTTGTGTTTGTGTTGGCGTTGTGATATCAAAACCTGTGGGTTGTATTTCGTAATAATTGAAATTGAAGGTTGAAAAAAAATCGATCTGAAGCAATTGTGAATTGCGAATGTTTACACATCATCCGCAATCTCTCAGAGAGCGAACAGAACAGTGCCAGAATGGACCCGTTTATTGTTATCATCGGTTTTGTTGGACCCATAAACTACGAAACAGTGTCTGAATCTTTGTCTTCAGGATGGGGAGAGTGCTGGCCCTGTTCTGTATGCTCTCTGTGTGCGGTGCTCAGAAATGGAAACAGAAAACAGCCGTCATGGACCCTGAAGGTTAGAAGCCATGTGCACCTTTAAAAGCTTTTAACCTTAGTCAAATAAAAAAATTCTAATAAAAAAAAAAAAAGGATCCATATTTGAACAAATACATTTTGACTTTTTCTGGTAGAACACCACCATGAGAAGATTTGTTCCAACTTGACCCAGGTGTTGGACAACTGGAAATTTGCCATTATTACCCAGGTGAAAGATTTGCTAATCAACGACCACGCCTCTGTCCTCCCTGACTACAACAGGTAGGTGGGCACCAAAGTTAATACAGCAGTGTACAGGAAAATGTATTAACAATGTGGGTAATGCCAAGGCATTTGGCTCAAAACATGTGATAATCACTGTTATAATGTCAATAATGACTTATAATGATCCACTAGATGTCATTAAGTAAGCCTACAAAGCCTGACAATCTCGTTCACCCAAAAACACAGCTGAATTCTTTCTTAGGGTTTACTGTTTGTTATCTATCTATCTTTACACATTTTTATAAAATGTTTGTATATCTATATATTTTCCTTTTGCAAGGATCCAACCCCTCTCCGAAGCCCTCACTGACCTATATAAGCAATTCAACGCACTCAAGAATGAGCTCGCCGGGCTCACGACTAAATTGGACAAAGTGGAGGCATTTGTGGATGATCTCCAGGCTCGCAAATTTGCTCATCCACCTCAGTACCCTGTACAAGTGATCCCTCCTCGGCTAGGCGTGAGGCCAGCTCAGCGGTCCAAGACGCAACCAAACAGAAGCAATGTGTCGGCTCTGATGTCCGTCAGAAGAAGGGGGAGGAAGGCCTCTTAGAAGGCATCTTGGAAATGTCCCTTAATTGTATGTTATTAATTTTAGTCACAGGCAGAGGACAGTTTATTTTACCTTTTTAAACATACATGATGGTAAGCTATTGTGAGAGTAAAAATAATTACATTTCATAATGTAAAAAGTGTATGTTTCATAATTTCTACAATTTCTACACGTATGTGCTGAATGGCGACAATTGTGCAACTGCAATGATTTCTAGAGAATCAACTTTGCCAAATATACAACATGTTATTATTGGAAAGCAATGGTATTTTCTTACGAAATCTTCTAGTGCACAAGTAGCAAGCAAGAAAGACGTCAATATTGTTAGTGACGCTTACTCTACAGTGTTACATTCAGACATCCTAATAGTTTTCTCAAAGGTGCTTGAACCCACGGTCACTTTGCATGTGTAGGTCCTGTCCTCGGTGAAGTCATCTGATAAAAGGGACAGCTAGCTACTGATCTGGAAAAGCTTTTCCGAGTTGCTGAACTGCGGTGCCAGTCGATGTCCCATTGGTGACCGGAATCCCGTTTACCAGCCAGCTAACCTCTGCGAAGCCGATAGACATCTGCCGTGCAAGACAGATCAGAGTGGCCTGGCTGGACGAGAGCGGATCGGTGGAAGGACGGTAGACTGTCACGACAGGAGGAGGGAGGCTGGAGCCTACAACATGAAAAGCGATGACACCAACATGAATCAGATATTCTACGATGTAAAGGTTTCGATTTTTACGCTAAAATACCGCATGAAGGATTAACTACCTAAATATTAAATTCCAAATAATAAGGCTACTACCCAAGCTGTGAAGACAGATAGGACACAGTTGTATGATGGGAACCTTCACCAACGCCAGTACTACGTATGATTGTACATTTAGTTACACAGGGTTCAGGGACACACCGACGATTAGACACAAATGTATATAACTGAGCTCTACTGTACAGAGTGCTAACAAACTTCCGTTCATTAGACTACCTGGCCGACTTTCAAACAAAAGACTTCCGAGTACTGATCTTGCGTTCTCATCAATTTTATATATAGATTTTTTTAATCGCTCGGAGCCATTCTTTGCATCGTTTAACATCTGTTGCTCCATCCTCGCTCTTCTTTTTGCTACTATAGGATCCAGGCATCATACAACGAGAAGACATGGTTGTTAAAACTTGAGAAAAAAATGAGACGTCTTTCTAACTTTTTAGAGCCGTGTTTGAAACTCCCACCTCAATGAGCTGTGTGGAATTGGGAAGGATTTGGGGCTTGGGCGTCAGAAGCTCGCATGCAATGCATCCAGGTACCTCGCTTTCATTTTTCAATTAATTTTGGCCCACATGTCCAACTCCCACAATTCCAGTGTTGGGAAGAGTACTGAAAATGTATACTCAATCAAAAGTATAATTATTCCTATAAAAAAGTTACTTTCCATTTATTATTTTTTTAACACTTAAAATAAAACTTGTTTGAATGAAGTAGAGCAGGTAGGCTAATCAAACAAATAAGGATAGCCTATACAATTGCGATATGAACAATCTCCCACTTTCTCTCCATCTCTTCCGTTCCTCACCTACCTTTCTCTTTCAGAATTTCATCTGCAGTAGAAATATTGACCAAAATTCTTCAGGCGTGAATATCAGTTGAATATAGAATATCTGACGTCATCGCAACCCGTTTGGAGGCAGGTCTGGAGGCCAGGCGGGACTCGGTACAACTCGGCGCATTTAAACTGGTATTCAACGCGGCATGGTTTCACTCCAAAAGTGCCAATGGAAAAGCCCATTAAAGCAGACTAGCTGTAATTAAGGTATAAATGCCAAATGTAGCGAAGTAAAAAGTAGACTATTGGCTCAAAAATATACTCGAATAAGAAGTAGAAGTGGGCCTACAGTTTAAAAAAAGGAACATTACAGTACACGTTCCTTAAATATAATAATAATAATATAATATATGCATTAGGTAAAAGTAATTCAGAAACGACACACGTTAAGGTTCCCCATCTCAATTTAATTCACAATATACGTATTGTGATATAAGAAAGTAGGAAAGTATAGTTTATTGCTGGTGCAGCACAGCTAGTCAATATGGGTAGATTTTAGAGTATAGAGTGTAGAGTATTGAGACTAGTCGTTTACTCGTATTTTCATTGTATTTCATTGTATTATCATTGTATTTTCACGAGCAATATTGGAGACAGTCCGTAGAAAGCTGCTCTGGGGTTATTATTCCTCTGGGGAAAACAAGAGATTTAATCCAAAATCAAGGAAGTGATGGACAAGGAATGGCAGAGAAAATGGGAAACTGGGAATAAAGGGGACGGCATTTATTAAATTCAGGAGGAATTTTTTTTTTTACTGTAGAAGGAGGCAAGTGCCAGGTACAAACAGAACAGAGGCGGTGATATACACAAGAATGACATCGGGACAGTGTGCTTTGGGAGTGGGGCTACATTTAGTAGGGAAACATACATGCTATGTGTGAGGTAATGTGGGGAATCACAAAGTGAAACAGGTTTTATTCAAATGCGGAATGCGCAAAGACATTAGGAGAAATTGTGGCTGGTATCATTCTCCACAAAATTTCTCCTGGGACAAAATCAACCAGAGCAAGTATATAAAAGTTTCTTTAAGTACTTGAAGAAAACTAAGCTAGATGGTAGGGAAACTTGTATTCTCTTTGTCGTCAGTAGGTGGCAATAATACACAGTAAGCCAGTTGTCTAGCTTGGCAAGAAAAAGGAAAAGAAGACTGTCAGTAGGTGGCAGTGATGGGCTTCCGCATTCATTTTATTTAATCACAACATATCGCGTGAGTTCATTGTTGTAACAATGTCGACGATTGCCTGACAGTATTATGTTGCATATTTTTCAGTCACAGAAAAAGCCATACATTACATATGTGGCACCAGCAATCTCCTGGCCTTGTTCTTGAGTCGGCTACACTGACAATGCTGATAGCTTGAGTTTTTTTAGATGCATCTTGTTTGGTTAACAATTAAACAGCTTTTGTGAATGCAAAGTAATGGGACACAAGTGTTTAAGTTTAGTAACTCGGATGCAGCGGATGGGCACACAACTGATGGGGTGTTGGGGTTAGAAGCAAGCCCATTACTAGGGTCAGATCCAGTTCGTCCTCAGTCACCCCAGGTGGAGGAGTGAAACGGAAGCGTTGAAGGAGGGAGGAGAAGAAGAGGAAGAGCTCCATCCTGGCCAGACCCTCCCCGATGCATGACCTTTGACCTGAGGGATCCAGGAACACAATTGAATTGCTTGAATGTAGTTCCTTTACATTTCTAATGCCACATTTTCCATTAGAAAATATAATACCTGCAGAGAATGGCATGAAGGCATCTCTTTTGACAAATGTCCCATTCTTATCCAGGAAGTGAGAAGGGTTTAAAGTATATGGGCTTTCCCATTCGCTTTCATCTTCATGAACAGATGCCAGGATTGAAATGACTGGCGTACCCTTAAGACAGACAAGTGTTTAGTGTTAGCACATATACGAGTGTATTACATAAGTAAGTGGACTTTTCTCAAAGCGCTTTACAATTATTGCCTCACATTCACCATTTCATACACCGATGGCGGTGTTAACCAAGACAACAGCCAGCAGTTAGGGTTAGGCGTCTTGCACCTTGACACTTGGCTTGGAGGAGCCGGGGATTGAACCAGCAACCCTCTGGTTGCCGGACAACCTGCTCTACCTCCTGAGCCACTGCCGCCCATAGTAAGTAGTGTTCTAGATAACCCAACATATGAAGCATGAAACTTAAACGGGGGTGCAGGATATTGTAGTGGCTTCGACTCCCAGCCAAAACGTACAGAGTTTGGC
>OMNS01072319.1:9025-19808 GCA_900303225.1 Laemonema laureysi
TAATGGGGTCTTAACATGATGTGTTAATGGGGTCCTACATGGTGTGTTTATGGGGTCCTAACATGGTGTGTTTATGGGGTCCTACCATGGTGTGTTTATAGGGTCCTAACATGGTGTGTTTATGGGATCCTAACATTGTATGTTTATAGGGTCCTAACATGGTGTGTTAATGGGGTCCTACCATGGTGTGTTTATGGGGTCCTACCATGGTGTGTTTATGGGATCCTAACATTGTATGTTTATAGGGTCCTAACATGGTGTGTTTATAGGGTCCTAACATGGTGTGTTTATGGGGTCCTAACTTGGTGTGTTTATAGGGTCCTAACATGGTGTGTTTATGGGATCCTAACATTGTATGTTTATGGGATCCTAACATTGTATGTTTATAGGGTCCTAACATGGTGTGTTTATGGGATCCTACACTGGTGTGTTTATGGGGTCATATAGTCATCTATAGTCATAATAATCGTCATAATAATAGTCTATAATATTATAGTTCTAGAACAGGGGTGGGCAAACTATTTGGCTCAGGGGCCACAATGATTTTTAAATTTGACAGCCGGGCGGGGCCAGTGTGAACTTACATAAATTACCTGTAAAGGCTATTACATACATTCCCCAAATGCTCACTGAATGCACTTTTTGCCCTTTCTTCCTTTTATTTTTATATGATTTCTGTATTGCCAACATGCAACAAACGTGTTCAACATGCTGTTATTATTAGAGAGGAATACGGAGACGTTCTTAATGCCAACAGAATGGCTAGTTTATTCCCTATTTATACAAGAGACTCACTGACTTTTCCTCTCACAACAGAACCCCTCCCTGTCGCTCCCTGGCCAACAACTAGGGGTGCGACCTCCCCCCATGCATGCGTGCTACATAACCTACTGTTACCACTGAAACTACAGCATCCCGCATCCCGCATCCCGGACACACACATACACGTGTGTGTCCGGGATGCTGTAGTTTCAGTGGGAACAGTGTTGTTGGTCACCCTTTTTTGCCAGTGCATCAAAGTCTGGTGTCATTTTGGTTGTAGCAATTCTCAGGACAGATCTGTGTCCATCAGTTCACACACGCAAACAGCTTTTGATTGGACTTTGGTGGAAACGTATTTATCAGTCCGCTCCTTACTGAACACCCGGCACTCACTGTCAACTTATCTTTTCTTTGGTCTGCTGCATTACTGCAGAAGGGCACAGAGTTCACGGTTAGTCATCAGCTCAGCCCGAAATTCTGTACTCCTTCGTTTTCATTGGCTAACAAGCCTTGGAAATTCATTAGCAGCAGGTCACACTTGTGTGTGGAGTGCGCCATCTAGTGGGATCAACCGAAACACTGGGTGTTGCAGAAAAAAGGCTAAATGAACGCAGTCTTTACTATAATTTGGACAAATTTGTACCAATATTCGACAGGCCGCATTAAAAGGCACAACGGGCCCGCGGGCCGTAGTTTGCCCACCCCTGTTCTTAAGTATATCCCGTTTTTCAAGCCATGCATATACCATATCGGTTTTGAAGCCGACCTCAGCTGAAATGTTTAGATGTCACCAATGTTGTCTGCTGTTTTTAATGAAATGCAGTCTTTTGTTTTAGCCGGTGTTCGTCTTATATATTTCCATGGTTCTTCCACACACTGTGGCGATCTGCCATATATCTATAAATTCATAAATTACATAATTCCTTTAATAATAATAAAATGTTTACACGCCTTAACTTCCGTTTCAGTCAATGCGGTTCCCGCATTTTTTAGAGCCATCCGTCCCGCTTCCCTTTAAGAAATTGATGACGCAAAAGGTAAATTAAATAAAGGTAAAATGGTGGCATACCATATTGACAGCGCCGAACAGTGTGGAGATTACCGGTAACTTAGCGTCCATGGCCTACCTCTAGCCTTGAGTTCAGTCCGTGGTCAGCAAGCACGACTCCGGAGCAACTCTGCCTCGCCGGCCTTCGAACCCCGGAAACCTTGGCATCGCCGGGGAGATCTTCACCAGGCTCATGTCCCGACTGTGCAGAAGAAATCAGCTGCAGGTACCCGAGGTAACTCCGACAGCGTCGGAGGAATTTATGTTCCTGATCGTTGTGTGATTTTGTTAAGGAAGAGGAATCCCTGAGGCAATAAAAACGGAACTAAAGCGAAGGGAACAAACTATAAAGAGCTCCTCCCTTGGTTCGATTGAGACGAGGTCTGATTCGCTGGGAGAGCTGAACAGCCTTTAGTAGTAATCTGTGGAACAGGTGTTTTTCATTTTTCATAAATTCTGGAACAGGTGTTTTTTTTTCTTTCTTTTTCTTTCGTTTATTATTCTCTCTCTTCTCTTTATTTTGGGGAATATTCTTTGATTCTTTGTGGTTTGGGCTATTGGAACTTGCCTGGAAAGGACATTTGTTTTGCTGTTTGCGTGTGTAATTTGGTGCTTTCTAATACATTCAGCGTTCATTGAATTGTTTGCAGTGTGAGTCTATTGCTTGCTATTATTTGTGTGTATGCTCATTCTGGGTTAATCAAGTGGGTATAGGAAATTTGTATATCCATGTGGGGATGGTTCTGTCACTAATGTATATTAAAATTGTCGGAGCGACACCCCAAATTGTATAGGCCATCTGCTACAGAAAAGTGGCACCCCAGCAATGAGAAAAACACACCACACTCCGATGTGTATACAATAGCGAACAACATAACGCTGGTCAAAATAAACTCACTAGGACAAGCATAATCAAAGGAGAACAAAGGACACCATTTATTCAACTTCAACCACTCATAAACAAACAAATGGAGGACTCGGTGGACCTCTTGCAGGATTCTGTTTCCCCTAGTGGACAGGAGGACCTCCTACAAGCGACGTGGATCTCTCAGGGTGAGGAATCCCCCGTACAACAGGCTCCCCCTGGCGGTAGTCAGGGGAGCAGACAGGATTCAACAGTCCCTGGAAAGGAGAGGTTACACAATCAAACACAGCTTTCCCTAATGGACATGGAACTATGTGAGGGAGAAGGTCTTACTGCTATTACCTATTACCTCAAATGAATGACAATGCATTAATGCAAACCATTCGGAAACTGGAAATAATGGTACGGGACTTGAAAGCTGAAAAGGAAAATAAACATGTTGAGTCAAACTCTGAAGGAGGCAATTAATAAGCAGGAACATTGATACCAGAACTTAAAGGAGTGGATGGGGCAACATACAGAATATCTCAGAGGTCAGCTCACAGTCCCGAAAGACATACATGGGGTTATGTCCCCTATGGTTGCCACTATTAGCCAACTTCAGGAGGAAATGACTGCTTGTAGTCTCCAACTACGCAGTTCGTGGAGGAGGTCACTACAGTGAAGCAACAAACCCTCCCCCCACTTCATCCAACCGTATCCACAACTACAGTACAGACTGCCCACTTAGTTGACTCACCTGAGCTGCCGAACCAATGTATTGACACATAAGATCTTTGTTACCCAGGATATCCCCATTAAACAAAAATGATCCTCCCCGGTGAAATTCAAGGGGATGATGGAGTTGGTGGAGGAAATGCTGGCAGCAGACATCATCGCACCCTCATCTTCCCCTTGGGTGTCTCCGATGCTTCTCATTCCTAAAAAGGATGGTGGGAAGCCCAGGTTTTGCGTCAATTACATCAAACTTAACATAGTGACCTACACCCTCTACCCACTTACCCTCTATCCACCATACAGGAAATTCTGGACTCACTTGATGGCTCTGTTTTCTCCATCATCATCTACTCTCGATCTTGGGAACAGCACTTTACGGATCTCCAGGAGTTTTTTTTTAGAAAGAGAGGCAGGGCTGACTGCCTGAAGTGCAACTTCTTCCAAACCTCCCTCAAGTTTCTGGGTCATATAATATCTGCAGCAGGCATTCAGGTAGATCCAGACAAAACAAAAGCAGTAGAGGACTTCCCAGTGCCAACCAACCTTAAGGCCATCCAACGGTTCCTTGGCATGTCTGGTTGGTACCATCGGTTTGTCCCAAACTTCTCTCAGCTAGCAGAACCCCTGAATGCCCTAAAGAGAAAAGGAGCAAAATTCAAGTGGACGTCAGACTGTCAGGCTGTGTTTGACACTCTGAAGGAGCTGGCTCTGTCCTGGGAGTTGAGTTCCTGCAGTCTCTGGCTGAGGTGTCAGAGCAGAGGATGCTGAGGAAACTTATCAGCACCCTAACCCTAACCTCCCTTTTATTGTTTACACTAATGCCACTGACGTGGGCCTTGTAGCTGTGCTTGCTCAGACTACAGGGCTTGGGACAGAGGAAGTTCTGGCATATGGCAGTAGGAGTCTTAACAACCCAGAGCGCAACTATTCAGCCGCTGAAAAGGAGTGTTTGTTTGTGGTGTGGGCCTTGGAAAGGTGGAGATATTACCAGGATGGAAGGTTCTTCATCGTAGTTACCGACCACTCAGCACTACTATGGGTTTTTAAAAACCAAAGACCCCCCGCACGCCTCACCTGGTGGGCCCTCCGGCTACAGGAATTTACTTTTGCTGTGGAACACAGAAAGGGAAAGTATAACACAGTTCCAGATGCCTTATCAAGAGCCCCTCACAATCATAACTGCCACTTAGCCCCAGCCAGCGCAACTCTGCTATCAGTCAAAGGGGAGGAAGGAAAGGATCTGCCCATATCAGATGATCAAATTAGGAGGGAACAGCAGAACGACTCAGACTGCCAGCACCTGTACCAGGCTGTAATGGACGAGGGCGAAGTCACTCTAACTGATGCCACAAAGTACATTACTTTAGAGCAGCCTTTTTTCTGCAACACTCTGTGTTTTGGTTGATCCCACTAGATGGCGCACTCCACACAGAAGTGTGACCTGCTGCTAATGAATTTCCAAGGCTTGTTAGCCAATGAAAACGAAGGAGTTCAGAATTTACGGCTGAGCTGACGACTAACCGTGAACTCGTGAACTTCTGCAATAATGAGCGGACAAAAGAAAAGTTGACAGTGAGTGCCAGGTGTTTACCGAAGTCCGATCAAAAGCTGTTTGCGTGTGTGAAGTGACTCCTTCGATCTGTCCTGAGAATTGCTACAACCAAAATTACACCAGACTTTGATACACTGGCAAAAAAGGGTGACCAAAAACACTGTTCCCACTTAAGCTACATTTTACTTTTTTTATGTAAGGGCTTTTATTTATTCATTTTTATTATTTTTAATTGACATCTCAACAGCATCCCAGATGTACACGTACACATGCATGCATGGGGGGAGGTCGCACCCCTAGTTGTTGGCCAGGGAGAGACAGGGAGGGGTTCTGTTGTGAGAGGAAAAGTCTCTTGTTGTTTTGGGTGTGCTCCCAACCCTGGTTTGGGTGTATAAATAGGGAATAAACAAGCCATTCTGTTGACATTAAGAATGTCTCCGTATTCCTCTCTAATAGTAACAGCATGTTGAACACGTTTGCGTGTTGGCAATACAGAAATCATAAAGGAAGAAAGGGAAAAAAGTGCATTCAGTGAGCATTTGAGGAATGTATGTAATAGCTTTTACAGGTAATTTATGTAAGTTCACACTGGCCCGGCCCAGCTGTCAAATGTAAAAATCATTGTTGCCCCTGAGCCAAAAAGTTTGCCCACCCCTGCTTCAGAGGATAAAATCTACAGAGTGCTACACTTGCCTCATAAAATCACCTCCACAAATCCTCCAAGAGTCTCCGACTACAACTGCTACAGATGTTCCATGAGGACCCCTTGGCTGGTCGTCTAGGCAGATATAAAACATACAAGAGACTGCAAGCTCTAGCATATTGGCCTCAAATGTGCCTCAAAGTAAAGGTTTTTGTTCAAAAGTGTGCCAGCGCTTCAAGCCTGAGAGTCGCAAGGTTGCAGGGAAATTGTAACAGACCATGGTAAACCAACCCTGGGAGATGCTGGGAGTAGACTTGATGGGCCCTTTTCCATTCCCTGGGAAATGTCTACCTGTTGGTTTTTGTGGACTATTACACCCGTTGGTTAGAGCTATATCCTCTTCGAAAAGCAGAGACTAAGACTATTAAAAATACTCACCCAGGAGATGGTCACCTGATGGGGAGTCCTGAACTACCTTCTGTCGGACCAAGGAAGTCAGTTCATCTCCAACTTCAAAGCCACCTGTGAAAAACGGAGCCTGAAACAAAAAATGGCCTCAGCCTACCACCCACAAACCAACATGGCCGAGAGAGTAAACCGAACATTAAAAACCATGATTGCCTCCTATGTAGGAGAGAACCACAAACACTGGAACAAACACCTATCAGAATTCCGTTTTGCTCTTAATTCAGCCGCCCATGAATCCACTGGAGTCACTCCTGCCGAACTGAACTTCGGACGACCCCTATGAGGACCCACAGATGCCCTGCTCCAGTTACGGGACGTCACACCCGAATGCTCCAACTACAACACGATCACCAAGCTTCAGGACCTAACAGCACTTGCCCAGTGTAACCTCACTAAAAGATGACAAAGACAAAAACGAAATTATGACAAAACTCACAGAGATCAGCAATTTCATGCAGAAAATTAATTTGTGGCAAAACTGGCTCCCAAGTGGCTCCTACCAAATTGTTGCTCAGGTTGGCCCGGTCAATTATGACATTGTGCTGGAGGACAGTGGAGGGGGCAGGAAGGTGGTACATGTGGCAAGATCTGCAGATAAGTTGAAGAAACTGGAGAGACAATGTGTCATGGACATCTTTAATGAGGAGAGCGATGAGGATGACTGACTTGGATTCCCCAGTGCCGCAGAAAGCAATGGAAAAGAAGAACAAAAAGAATAACAAAGAACTAAAATAAATGAATAAGTAAATAACTAAAAAGGGTTTTATTTTAGGGGGGGGGTGGCAATATGGCCATATTTCTTAAATTACATAAATCCTTTTACAATAATACAATGTTTAGTCCACACCTCAGCCTTACCTTCAGTTTCAGTCAATGCAGTTCCTGCATTTTTTAGAGCCATCCGTCCCGCTTCCCTTTCAGAAATTGATGACGCAAAAGATTAAAATAGCGGCATACCGTATTGACAGCGCCGAACAGTGTGGAGATTTCTGGTAGCTTAGCATCCGTGGCCTACCTCTGGCCTTGAGTTCAGTCCGTGGTCAGCAAGCATGACTCCGGAGCCACTCTGTCTAACCCACAGAGTCTGTCTAGATATTTTTCTTTTCTGTGAAATTTCTTCTAAAAAACTACTGGGGCAAATTACACCATGGTACAGATGCTCTATGGACGTGCCTGATTAAAAGAGAAGATAAAAGTACCAAATATACTGTTATAAGTTAACTTGGACGAAATCACGTGGACACCAGATGAAGGTAAAACTTAACTGATTTATTGTGCATTCGCTCTGCATTGAAACTGTACTGTCCACATGGACGGTAGAACCTGGACATGGACCAACTGGGTACACACTACAGGATAATTAGCCTGATTTCCACCTTGCGACTAACTATTTGATGATTCTAACCCTTTTTTTGCCAGATTACCCTGTGCTGTGGGGTATGTTATGTGTGTTTTTCACTTCCCCAAATCTAGTCAGGCCCGCAACTATTGTATATCTTCACTTTAAAATAGTATTTCTGTATATCTTTACTTTAAAGGTGCTATTGATAACATTGATTACATTCAGGGACTAAATGTTGCACCACCCCTGGATTCCATTTCAGTGTTTGCCAGTTCGTTGCACAACCTGAATATTTCAGGGTCGAGTGGAGTTAGACATGTCAAGTGATGAATCTTTCTTGGTAGAGTAATGAATTAATGCAGCAAACACTAGCTGTAGATTTAGGTTACTTTGTGTGGTGGTGTTTCAAGATTTTGACAGGTGTTTCCGTTTTTTCCACACTAACTGGCAACTACTAAGACTTGACACAGAGATACCATGTGATACCAAGGTTGTTACTACTATACTATACTAGCCTTGTTAGAAGTGGGAAACAAACGTCAGACATCTTACACAGAGATAAACAAAACATTAATAACAATAATTTTATTCCTCACCTTTCTAAAAGCTCTGGATGTATTATTGTTTTAATATTATTATTTTTGTATTATTCGTCTACATAACAATGTTATCAATGGCAGTGTATGTAACAATGCATTTAAATACTGCATCTTCAACTGCAGAATATGGCTGAAAACGCTATAAACATGCCCAAGTATTGGTCTGATTTGGTTGAAAAATGTTGGCTGAAGGCTGTAGGAGAAGTTAGTTAGTTGTTGCTTAGGCTTAGCTCTCGCCGGCTTCACTCCCCTCGCATTGGCAAGAGTTGCATTTGGATGGTGTTGCCATGAATGGCTCAACATGTGGATGGTCGCTGATTTATCGATCCCTTTTTTGGCTTTGAATTTGTCCATGCAGAATCCTAATGTTACCAGACTTGGGTTCTAACAACTGCTCTCTCTCTTCACTCTCCATTCTCTACCTTTATGTTCTCTACTGACCCACGATCAGCAATCACTGACATTATCGATAGTCGTCATTGTTACTGACTGTGTATATAGTAGTATAATAAAGTATGTTTACTTTGTTTGTATATAATAATTGTATGGCTTAGATTATTATATGACTCCAAAAATGTGCTAGAATCTGTACCGTAGGCATATTTCAATCCGTCCCGAACCGTGTGTGCTTACACAACGAACTGTACGTGTCCGACTGTACGTGTACGATACATTTTTTTTACTGTGATCACGGCATTCACACCATACACTGACCTAGAAAACTGAATGGGATATTGTTATGATTTTAGCATGTAATTATAAAAAAATGCTGCAGTAAAACAATTAAAATTATCACAGAGATACATATGTTGAATCAGAATATGGAGTTTGCCGCAATTTTTTGAATGGATTTTTTAAAAATATGCCTATAAAGCCACGCCTCTCCGAAGTGTACATGGCGTGACCGCAGTGGTTTATTGATGGGAACCGTTACACCCCTAAAACCTAAAATGTGTGTATGTGTGAGTGTGTGTGTGTATGTGTGTGTATATATATACGTATTTTAAAATATACACATTGTAAAACATTTCAGTGCAGTATGTGCAGTAGACACTCAGTTACGTTAATTGTGATCTGTAGATGACCAATAGACATTTAGTTAACAGTCAACTACTGAGAATGTTTCACTTTACTTGGATAGTCCAAATTATAGTTTGTTGATATGCAACTGATAGACGACAGACAGACACTGTTAACTCATGACATGCTGTTGAGTGTCAGGTTTTATTTTATGTGGTGATAATCATGTGATACTTATTTGAATACTTAACAACACTCAGTATACATTAATTTGAAATATTATCAATATTGTAGCGATATGCAACTGAAACTCAGGTGAAACTACTGAAAATATGTAGAAATGAAGATGGCACCAAATCTCACCTGACATAAAGGAGACATGATATTCAACTGAATACATGTCTGAAGATGGATAGCTGCTATTTACTTGACATGTTGTTAATTATATAACAAAATTCAGCTAATAGTTGGATAGCACTAAATTGAATACATGTGGATATGTTCTTGATAACCTTACTGAGTCTCAACTGACACAAACTGAGATGTTGATATTCAACTGATACTAAATTAATATCTATCCAGGTAAAGTGTTACCAAATAACCCTGTACATGCTATATAAACAGTGGTGGGAGATGGCAGGGAAAAGTGTTGACGCTTGAGGATTGAGGCTGAGTCACTCTTTTCATAGAAAATGGTCTGAAAAACCTTCTAGAATGTAGGTTTGTTTGGTCGTACAGCTTTAACAATATAGTTGACTGTCCCTATAGATAATCCCAAGAATATACTGTCATATACACAAAATCCACACAAACCCACACTTTGCCTTGCTCCCTGTTTAATGTGTACACACTTGGTACACACACCAAATGTACAAACCAACGTATATGTTCATATGTCTTTCTCTTGCCCTCTCTTACAGGTGGTGTGGTACCGTGGAGGACTTTGTGACTGCTGTGTTATCTATTTATTTATTTATGTATTTATTTATTTATTCTGTGGCCAAGCGTGGAATGGTGTCTCCCATCTCTTATCAGTCGTGACCGCTGTGCGTTCTGTGGTTGTCGGTGGAAGTGAAGTATGGATCCACACTAGGGAAGATCTTTTATTTCTTTTGTTTTTGTTTTATTTTGAGGGAGATTTCTCTCCCTCTCTGTCTCTCTGTATCTCCCTTGCTCTCTCACTTTGACTGTGGAGGACAAACTTTACGCATCTGCCATCTCAAAGAGTGAGAGAGAGAGAGTTTCACAACGAGATACAGACACACAACCGTCCATCTGCATGGGTCCCCACACACACATGTATCCAGGCAGTTGTACACACACACACACACACACACACACACACACACACACACACACACACACACACACAGTATATAAATACCTTATATAAAGTATACATACACAAAAAGACAAACCAGTATGGGTTAAGTTCTCTCTGCCATGCAGGGTTATAATACTCCATTTACTGGAAATGTCACCACATTGCAATTATGGATGAGTAAATACACTTTATAGCCTGTACTAATCAGTAGATCACTCTCTCTTGCTCTCTTTATATTTTGGGGGGATTTCACTGTTTTCCTTCTCGAAATAAACATTCATTAGCCACGGAGAACAAACCAACAAAGGTGGACTCAGGAGGTATTGGAGTGCTGAGGGGTCTATGTAGAATCCAGACTGACAGACTCTCATGTCAGATAATAAAGGACCCTGTGCCTATGAATTGATTACTTTTCAAGTTATTTTTTTTTTTTTATGATAGCA
>OMNS01072321.1:0-10324 GCA_900303225.1 Laemonema laureysi
AGTTTGTGTGTATTTAAGCTCGGTGTGCCAATCAGTCTCTGTCGGATCGTCTCATTTTGCTACCTGTGCCTGGTTGAAATAAACTCAGAGAACCTTGTGAAACTAAGCCATTTGTCTGCGATTGGATCCTTCTCTACCGAGACCTAACAATTCACAGAGTATCTATGGATACCTATTGTTTTTGTAAGATTTCGCTATTATTATTATCATAACTCCGCCTTGGAAGATGATAGGCCTTTGAAACTCAAAGGTCAGGACATGTAGAGGACATGGCTCCGAAGGATCGCTCCAAATTTTGGGTCAATAGCTCCAAAATTGACACCACAGGGTAATTTCTTCATATTTACAGTTGGCCACAGAGGCGCACGGGGGTGGGGGTTGGGCTTGCGATGTAAAAAGGAAGAGACACAGAGAAGGGAGAGACTACGTGGAGTTCTGTAGCGGAGAATAGGTGCCTAGTAGTGCACTACGGTTATTTAATGCGTATATACATTTGCGTTATGTATTTAAGAAAGTGTGTGGCCTGCGGTTTGTGTGTGTGTGTGTGTGTGTATGGTCTGCGGTGTTTGTATCCACAGATACTCTGTGAATACCTATTGTTTTTGTAGGATTTCAGTATTATTATTGTTATTTTTAGCGGAGAAGAGGTGCCTAGTAATGCACTACGGTTATTTAAAGTGTATCAATGCGTCTATACATTTGCGTTATGTATTTAAGAACGTGTGTGGCCTGCGGTTTGTGTGTGTGTGTGTGTGTGTCCTGCGGTGTGTGTGTGTGTGTCCTGCGGTGTTTGTGTGTGCGAGTATGTATGGGGTGGCGGTGCATGGGGGTGGAGTTGCACGGATGTGAATACCTTTTGAGGCTGCTAGCAGCTTTAATTTTATATTATTTTTCTTTATTATTATTATTATTATTCTTAATATTATTATTCAATTTTAAGAAATATATTTCTATAGTAGCCAGTCTACTACACAGGTTTGATTTTAAACCTTTACAGAAACTTTGTCTAAGGATGTTGGTGTCTGGACAGGATGTTTTAGCTCGTCTTCCCACCAGCTACGGGAAAAGTTTATCAGTGCTGGCCGAGTTTGTGTTCGCTGTTGGCCAAGGAGGGATACCGCCAATGGGAAGACAATGCTGTCATTTTAGTTATCAGTCCTTTGAACAAGTAAAATTTCTTAATGGCAAGGACATACAAGCTACATATGCAGGACATGACGAAGAAACTGATGTGAAAATGTTAATGGGAACAGTCAAGACCCATTCCGTGTAAGGTGCGCCTACAGATCCCTGCCCCCAGGAACATGATTGGTCGAAACCAATTTGAAGCAGACTTTAGATTAACATCTAAAGTCTGGTGGCTGCCATCAGACGATTTGAGATCTGTGTGAATGGGGCGTTTCACTTTCTTTCACTTCAAATTTGCACAGAATGGGTCTTGACAGTTCCCACTAGCATTTGTGTTACTAAAAATGACATGGTAATACAATAGTGATTATTAAGTGATTATCTATGCAGGGTAGGCATGAGATCTCTACTATATCTCTAGATATACTAGATCTCTAACTACCCTGGCTAACAGTGTTTGAGTGGTTCGTGTCACTACGAGCTCACTAAACACGTGTGTTTAGTGGATGCAGGGTAGGCACAGGATCCCTCTGCCTGCCCTGGCCATATGCACATGTGTAGGTTCAAAATAAAAAATAAAGCCATGATTTTTAACTTACCTCGTAGCAAACAGTATTTTCTAAATTAATTATACATAATAAAAAAGGGAGGCCAGGACCAGCACTTGAAAACATGCATCAACGTAAAACGGACAAAATCATGTGATTGTTCCAGCAGGACTGGTATAAAGTAACACCCAATTCAATCACCATCATACAATAACTGTCGGGGTATGGAGTCCTCCTATGCAGACTGTTATCGCAGTAGGTTATACTCGTAAACTAAACCGCCTTTGAATAACCTCAACATGACACAAGGGCTATTGTCATTCGATGTAACCACCCTATAGGGTTTCATAGAATAGTCAACTAGTCAACTTCCAAAACTACTAGTCAACAAAAAAAAAAATTCATTATATTATACTTTTTATATGGCCAATATGTTTTATTGACGATGAAACACGGTGAACTAAAGACACGTTCACCAGGGCGAGTCCCAGCGTGTCTTGCAGTCTACCTGCCGGCTTTCAAGCAAAACCCCCTCAACAAATAGAATCTGCTGATAATTCTATGGGAAACACTCTCAGTGGCGGCTACAAGCGGCCAGTCCATGCACTACAATTAAGTGTCCCGGTTTTGGGGTTTGAAAATCTGGTCAATTTTCCATCTGGAGTGGAAAATCTGATTGGATAAAAGTACACAAGATAAAACTACATATATCTGGCATTCAGGGAACTAAATAATAGTAAAATATTAAAAATAGTAAAAGTAATGCCATGTGTCAAACATTATTTACAATGAAGATCACTTTATTGTGAAACAATCTAATGTCCCTGGAAGACTGGTGCACTGAAAGGGTTGGGTCATGTCCCCAGTTCCACTTCTGGTCCATCATCCTGCAGCTGGAGATAGAGGTGATGATCTATGTGCGATCAATAAGAGAGGCTGACTTCCTATTCAATATAGATGCCCTGACCAAGACACACCCACTATGCCAGATGGAGACCAGTCCACTTCCGTGACATGATTACGCTCATCCTGATGTTCACGGCCAATTTCTAAAAGGAAACTTTGTATGTATTAAATGGCTGACAGTGTGCCAGTCAGATGTCAGATTTGATATTGATCAAAATCCGTGATTATTTCTCAACACCGCACATTCCCACGATGGAAAATCATACTGGGTAGTTTTATTGATGGGTAGAATTTGTGGTGTGCAAGGTATGCATTAAAGGCTTGAATTTGCTGTTAAGTTTATTTTATAATTAAAAGGATGCTCTCTTATAGCCATGTGAACCGTACTGCTACAGTGCTGTAACAATTGCATGACCAAATGGCTCATTCTATGTTGTGGAACTGCTTATTTTGTTGTACTGGGCATAGATTTCAACTTCCGTTGCGCAGTTGAGTTGGAGTTTTATCAAACAATTTAAGGTGTATGGTTTGGTTAAAACTGAACTTCTTATAGTCTTGTTTCTACTGAGTTGTAGGCCTATGCAAAACGAATGTTCCTGTCCGTTTTTTCCCCATGTAATTGCTGACACAGAATCAGACATTTTGAATGTTGTAATATATATTTTCATTACATAATATAATAGGCCTGTTACTGTATTTTTTTGTAGACAGGCCTGAATCTGCATGGTATATATACTGTAAGGGATTAATGTAATGATCTGGTTGTCTTGTCAATACAAGTAGCTAATTTTTAGCCTTTCTGTCTCTGTGTTTTTTGTGCACATACGTGTGATGACGTCATCAACGACTAGTCGACGTATTGTTGACTTCATTGATAGAAAAGTCGACTTAAAAAAATCAGCAGTCGTGCAACCCCTACTGCTCATATCATTTTACTGCCACGCTCAGTCAATCCTATCTCAATCTCTGATGAGCAAATATAGCCATTTTAAAACAGCATTTTATCATAGTAAATATCATTTTCTTCATCAAACTTTAATTGATGACTAATAACATCATTGAATTTAATAACACATTTCCCTGTTTGGATTTGGGTGACCAGGGACTTTTTTTGGTAGCCTATTGATGATGCTTCAAGCATGACATGCTCTCGGGGTTCATAAGTCTTCTGACTCAAACTCGCACATAATAATCAAGATGAGACCTTATATATATTGGGGACATACACTATATGGACAAAAGTATTGGGCCACTCCTCTTAATCACTGAATTCAGGTGTTTCATTCAATCCCATTGCCGCAGGTGTATAAAATCAAGCACCTAGCCATGCAGTCTGCCTTTACAAACATTTGTGAAAGAATGGGTCGTTCTAAAGAGCTCACTGAATTCAAACGTGGTACTGTAATAGGATGCCACCGTTGCACAGTTTGATGGAGGAGGGATAATGCTATGGGGTTGTTTTTCTGGGGTTGGCCTCTGGGGCTGGCCTTAGTTCCAGTGAAGGGAAATCTTAATGCTTCATCTTACCAAGTCATTTTGGACAATTCTATGCTTCCAATTTTGTGGAAACAGTTTGGGGAAGGCCCTTTTCTGTTCCAGAATGACTGTGCCCCAGTGCACAAAGCAAGATCCATAAAGGCATGGTTGGATGAGTTTGGTGTTGAAGAACTTGACTGGCCCTGACCTCAAGCCCATAGGGACTGCACAACTAATTGCATCTTAATTGAAATCGCTAAATATATAACAAAAAGCAATTGAAGTGGTGGCCAGGGCCCTTGTTTATCAACAGGTTGTAGAAAAAGTTGTAAATCTAGAAATTTAGAATGTTTGTATGCACTAAAAAGTTTGGATTTCTCAATCGTCATTATGCTTGCTGTACGCACATTGGTGCGCAATTTCCCTTGATAAATACTGGTCGTTCTAAATCTTTATGCTCATGCCCAGCTGAGCTCATTACCATACATTTATGACATTTATTTAAGCTTATATGGTCACAAAACATCCCCTTTAACGCCACGGCAAATGCGTAACAAAATGGAAATAGAAGATAAATTGTTGATGGAATGGAAGAGTGAACAGGAAAATCCAGAGAAAACAATAAAGAAAATACATGAATCACAGAGTTAGATCTAAGTTCTTGTGACAGAAGTGTAATCAAAGTAGAGGACACTTTTTGTTACACTCTCTGCCGTGCTCCCTTCTAAACTAAAGAATGTGGCATGAGTGTGGTTTGCGGTAAATGTAATTCCTCAAACCTGCACAGTAACTTATCAGAGGTTAAAAGTATTTTTACCAAAAATCAATCGCTATAAAAGCGTGCTTGCTTATTAGCGTGACACTGACCGAACTAGTGGTGGAAGGAGTCAGCCTGAGCAAAGTCCTCTAGAGATGCACATCGCCAGCATCATTGGCAAGTGCATTCCCTTTCTGTTTAGGCTATGTGATTCAATTCATTGTCAGATGGTGATTGCAGTCTATCGCTCAAATGATGTTTGGAAAAGTTAGATTGGAAGTCCCTCTTTATATCAGTCTACTGTGCAGCGGTGTATGGAAACAAATTGAATGTGGTGATGATACCATCAACGACTGCAGGCATTAAAGAGCTTCGCAAGGACTGGGAAATCTGCCCACAGCTGCAAGTCACATATTTTTATATATTCTTTTAAGATTTGTTTGCCAAATACGAATGATGAATGTGTTATATATATATAAATGTAGAACATTTTATTTTTTCATCACAGTAGATCAAATAATTGTCCCCTTGTTTTATTTAAAATGTTAAGGGTAAATAGCCATATGTCATGAGCTACTGAAAAATCATACATGATTAAAATTCCAGGGCCCTTTCTATGGCCCTCGTCCTCCAAGATCCCTAAATCGTCATCACCTTTCACCCCTTTACCGCACCACTGGGTGCGGTGCTGCTGGAAAACCTAACCCTCATGTGGAATTAAAATTAATCCTAGCTCAAAAACAGTGTCCGCGTTTAGGATAACTTTGACATCTTCTCGTTCAAAGACTCAACTCAGATCAGTCTCTATTTCAGCTGTGGACCAGATCATACTCATTATAATAACATGTAACCTATGTTGCAAAGGCTAAATATAACTTCCCGGTCCATAGTATTTCATATTTCAAACTTTGTTATTGCAGTTTCAAAAGGCTTGATATGTGTATTGTACTCTGGCTCAAACATTTATGCATTAATAATCAACGTAATCAATTGTTCTTAAACTGCTACAATGATTCATGAGCTGCTGGTAAACAGCATGGATATAAAACAGACGCAAATAGACTGCTGGTCAGCTCATAACATGACTAGTTCAGCATGAGTTAAACAAAGCCATCTACCATCACACAGATTCCTGCATGGAAGCAGTGAAAACAATCTGAAAGAATGCACTGTCAAAGCACATAACGATTAATTCAATACTCGTGACCATATTTTCAGACATGTATCAATATTCCCTGAACTTCCTGTTTTGAAAAAAATATTTTTCATTCATCGTTTCAAAACTATCGTCAACTTCCCAACTTTTTCATTGTAGCCCAACTAGGTTGCTACCCAGCAATGGTTATCATACCAAAATATAATCTCCAGACCTTTTCAAAAATGTTTACTATGTTTTGCCACCTAGAGTGGTACAAAATCTGGTCTATAAAAAATCTGGACTATACAGTGTTTTCATTACAAGAGGATTCTTACTAGACTTGATATTTCTTCAGTTGGGGAGATTTAAAATGTGGACATCTGAAAGGTACCTTTTAATCATGTGCTCATAGATGAACTTGGGCATAATGGTGATCGTCATTGCAGTCGGAGAAGTGGTCAAAATGTCCTTGATTTGAGAATCCTGAAAATACACCACATTCATATACCATATTTTTCATTAATATATATGCACATACATTCAAGGCAAATTCAACAAAAGAAAAATGGCAATCTTTACTGATGGATGTTATGTTGTGTAAAAATGTACAATAAATACTTTGTTTTGGAACATTTAGCAGCTTACCTTGAGTCCGATAATATTTTGTCCGTTGATCTCACAGATGTAATGGTCAGTCAGCAGGCCGTTGCGGGCGGCAGAGCCATCTTTGACCAGAGAGGTGATTTTCCCAGACTTGTAGATGAAGCCCACGTGGCCAGAGCTGTCTTTGTGCATGGTGATGGTGCGCTGGAAGGGCCTAGAGAACATTTTAATGTCAAACACAAGTAGGCTGATTTAGAACAGGCCGCTTCGTTTAGCCTGTTGTTTAGCCTACTATAACATAGCTGATCATGAATTAAAATGATGATGTAGGATCAGTCTCAGTAGCTGAAATGTGTGCAGGCTTTAAGATTTTGAAAGACATGCTCATTGGCTTAGGTAGTCCATCCTGAGTGTGGGTTGTGGTTAAATGGTAAATGGACTGCTTATATAGCACTTTGGATAAAAGCGCTATATAAGCAGTCCATTTACCATTGCACCATGCATGGCAACAGCCAGCTCGTCGGGAGCAGTTGGGGTCAGGGACGCCTTGACACTCGGCTCGGCGGAGGAGCCAGGGATCGAACCAGCAACCTTCCAGTTACCGGACAAGCCGCTCTACCCCCTGAGCCACTACCACCCCTGGTTAGCTCAGTTTGTCAGAACACTGGCTGCGGGAGCTAAAGATATACAAAAATTAACTCACTGTTCTCCCTCTAATCACTATGGAATCATGACAGACTGCAGATGTAGGGTCCAACCAAATACAATAGCAACAACCAAACCTAGACCTATAATAAAATATAAAATATGATAAACCTATACATCCCAGTTTAGTAATTTTCTGGTGGTCCATCATCCAGAGTATTGCCTGTGTGTTTTCTCTTCAGGTGCTTGTGCATAGATCTAGTGCTGCAGTTGTTTGCCATATAATCTTTACACAATGTACCTGTGTTTTGTCATCAAAGTAATTTAAGTACTAATTATTATTATTATTATTATTTATTGTGTCTTTGGAATGTTTGATTCAGACTGGAGCCATGATGCTTTTCAAAAACTTTACTGTTGGACAACAAACATGTGGAGCTGAAATTATGTTGTCAACTTTTTGATAATGAATCATTATATGATACTGTACCTTTAGTGTTATTGAAGGAAACATTTGAAAATATATTCAAGTGTTTTAATTTCAATTTAATTCATTAAACAATCAAATCGAATTAGGATTACACTAACTGCATAAGCCCTACATCTCACTACAACCTAAAATGCAAATGTCACAAGCTACCCACCGGTCCCTGACGATGAGCTCGATGCGGGTCTCGGAGGCTGCCTTCAGGGCCTTGTGGGCCTTGTCAAGGCTCCAGCCTGCACAGTTCTGCCCATTAATCTGGAGGACCTGGTCGCCGAAGCGCAGGCCAGCCAGGGCAGCAGGGGAGTTAGCCTGGACCAGCTGGATGAAGACACCCTGGAGGGAGGGCCACAAGAGGGACACAGAGATAGGAAGCGAATAAAATGATTATTAGATTTAGACGGGTTAAAAACTGAAAACTGATCCAAAATAGTAGTGGAAGACCTGGAGCATACATATATATATATATATATATATATATATACACACACATGTATATGTATACACATACATATATACACATACATGTATATATATATATATACATATATAATGTATATATATATATTTACATATATATGTATCTGTCAACCATTACCGTACTTCAATTCCCCAGTCAGGGGCTGTCTGTGGAAGTGCATCGCCACGGCAAACTTACATTGTCAATGGCTCTCAGCCGCAAGCCAACCTTCCTGTCCTGGTCCTTACACAGGATCACCTCCCGCAGGCCTGGGCGGATTTCAGCCCTTCTGATGCCCACGTCGGCCCCAGTTACTGGCCGAACCATGCCCCCAAATCCAGAAACAGAGGCCACTTCCTGCATGATGAAGCAGCAAAGGAGGCAGGGAGCAGGTGGGGGGAGGGGGTAGATGGGAAATACAAAGGCAAGATACCAAATAGAGGTAGGATGGAAGATGTAGGAGAGAAGGAGAAAAGTGAAATGCAGTGAAATGTATGAAATAGAATTTGAATAGGGACCAGTGAAGGGCACCGCTATTTAAAAAAATTTAAAAATAAAAATTTTATTCGGTTTTTGTTTTAGTACACAGAACAAAGGTCAAACAACATTGACTGACTGATCATTTAACTTTGACCATGAGTTATAGCGCCGCCTGTGGTCAAAGGTACTTAACTTTTTGCAGACATGCTTATGCATGGTTTCTGTATGTGCACCTTTTTGTAAATTTGACAACTCTGAGTTGTCCACCTTGGAGTGGTTGAGGTCACTGTTTTCCCCCATTAACTTCCATCATAAAAAAATTGCTTGGTGAGCACCTGCAACAGTGTTAAGTTTAAATGTCATGCGCTATCCACAACAACCTTTCGACATTACCGAAGGGGAATGTAACCCATAATAAATAATATTAAAACATGTTATATAAAAATATTTTTGTTACAAAAGTTGTGTAGATAGCATGACGTGAAAAACATGGTTTTTTTTTAAGTAGCATTAGCATTTTAAGGGCTCAATAGAAGTCTATGAGACAATGCAAAAGTATATGAAGCAGGTATACAAGTAAAACTATTGAATCTCAACAAGTATAAAAGATGAATTTTTTCATCTGTCTGCATTCAGTCGCTCGCAATGTTGATCACCTTGAAAGCACAAATTTGATTGGCTGAGTAGCATCACGTGGGGGGCTTATCGCACGCGATTGGTTTGTAAGTTCGCTGGTCAACTAATCCAGTGCCGTAAACTGAAGTCTTGAAAGCTATGCCGTTTAAAATTGAAAAAATACAATAAAAATGATTTTAATAATTAGTTCACTATTGGTCCGGGTCCGTATGGGATGGCGTCTGGGTCCGGACTCGGACCACAGTCCGCCTGTTAACCCCTTAACGAGCACCCGTCCCGCCGGCGGTACAGTGAGACTTTCTCCGCCTCCCCCCCGACACTACAAATGAATTTACGGCGCCTTATCACGACGTACCATAGTAATGCCATATACTATTTGAAAGCTGAGGTTCTCAAGAATCGATACACGTAAAGCTTTCCATGCAAAAATAATATTTATTGTGTGAAAAATACATATTTATTCCAACATGTCACGTCTCAAAATGGCCCCTCACCCTCCCCGACAATCGGTGCCTCCCTACATTGTAGACCGTGTGTATTCCCCTAGAACGAAGTTAGCGCAACATGCTTGGTCTTGAAATGTTCGTAAGAGTCCATAGATGTAAAATAGCTACTTTGTTTCGTTTACAATATATCGAGCAGTTGTACAATCCATCGCAAACAAAACAGATGCATAAGAAAAAAACGAAGCGATAACTTTTTCCCGACGGAAAACCGAGTGTTTGGGCTCGATTGCCATTGTTGTTGCTAGATTCACGGTAGTCAGTGTGTTCAGGAGACTCTTCCGATTACAAAGAGACCACACACATGTCTGTAGGACCAATGGGAGTCGAGAGAGATGTCACCAAAGCCAATGAGTCACTTGAGCGACGAATCTGTCGTCCAATCTTTGATTAGCTAGAGCGCAGCTCCTGAGCGAGTCACGTAGGTGGGACCTCGATGTCCGTGTAGCCAATGAAAAGACGTTTCAAACGATGTGTGGCTCATCGCTAGTTTCCAATTCCTTGCCAGTGAAATGCTCGTGCGTAACAGTGGCGCGCGCTCTGTGCGTAATAAACTGCAG